>PISX010019235.1:0-38620 GCA_004024625.1 Mellivora capensis
GATTATGCTGAGTGAAATAAGTCAAGCAGAGAGAGTCAATTATCATATGGTTTCACTTATTTGCGGAGCATAACAAATAACACGGAGGACATGGGGAGATGGAGAGAAGAAGGGTGTTGAGGGAAATTGGGGGGGAGATGAACCATGAGAGACTATGGACTCTGAAAAATAACCTGAGGGTTTTGAAGGGGCGGGGGGTCTGAGGTTGGGGGAGCCTGGTGGAGGGTATTATGGAGGGCACGCATTGCATGGAGCACTGGGTGTGGTGTAAAACTATGAATTCTGTTACGCTGAAAAGAAATAAAAAAAATGTAAAACAAAAAAAAAATAAAAGCAAATTGCGAAAACTGAAAAAAAAAAGAGAAGTTGTTATTTCCTCTTATCCTAGAGTTTCTGAAAGCAGTTTATGTAAGTTATACTATACCTGGACTGTAAATCTCATGACTACATCTGCTTGCTTGTATATGGCATCATTTATTCATTATTATATATTGATCACTTATAAAATGTTGAGCATTACAGTAGACTTCAAACATCCAGTGGGGAACATTATATAGTTTGTACCCTTACAGACAAATTATTAGGAATTGCAGTAATTACCAAGATGGGGTTAATACAAAAGCAGTGAGAGAATGTGGGGGTGAAGGGACCCCACGGAATCCACCAGGTGTAGAGACCTTTCCTTCAAAGTGCCCTGAAAGGTGGGCAGGATTTAGGTACACAACAGGGCTGCCTCTGGATTGTAGCGTCATGACGAAAATGCTGTGTTTATTCTGCCTGGAACCCAGAGAAATAGGTAAACTGTTAAACAGTTCAATTCTGATAAGTTTGCAGTTGTATTTGTCGTGTAGATATGAGGTGACTAAGAGAAAGAACTGATTGCTTTTTACAAGGAAAAGAGTCTTAGAGCAGTAGTTCTAAAGTTATAGTGTGAAATTCTGAAAATTCTGAAACTCAAAATCACATGAAGGCTTTATTACAGCAGATTGCTTGACCCTAACCCCAGAGGGTTTTTTTGTTTGTTTGTTTGTTTGTTTTGTTTTTGATTCAGTAAGTCTGGGCTTGGTCCTCATAATTTGCATTTCTGACAAGTCCGCGGATGATGCTGATATTGCAGGTCTAAGGACCACGCTCAAGCAGTCATGGAACAAAAGATTAGGATTTGTGTGTTAGTGACTTTCAGCTTTACCTTTGCCATTTGCCCTTAGCAAACATTCTGAAGGCAATTAGTACTTATTACAAAGGTGCATCACATGGTACTGAATGAATAAGTCAATGAATCTAATTAATTATCCTCCATTGGTTACAGCATTTATGTGGATTTATGATTATTTCAGATTCACGATGAATACATAAGCTACAAACTATAAAAAGTGACTTTTCTGAAAAACTGCAACTGGAAGAATTTACTAGATTTGCTGGCTTTGTATCTTGACTATATTTTTAGGGCAACTGATTGAAAAAAATTCATTTAAAAATAGGGAAGAGCTCACTTGGATATTTATAACTTGACAGGTTACAACTAGCACAACAACCGAATGGGAAATTGTGACTCTTAAAACCCACACAGGCAGTTTCTAAAAACTCAGTGAGCTAATTTATAGGAAATTCTACTAAGAAATCAGTAATTCTTATAGTTGAGAGATCTTCCTAAAAGGGTTAACACATTAAATTACCCCTCTGAAAAAAATTTTATGAGAGGGAAGCTGCATTTCCATGATTATAACTTGCAGAAACTCCTTCCCCTAGGTGTTTCCTGGCAACAACTGGAAGCAGATGGAAGGAGGGAAAATAAAAAGTCTTGGCCTTCACCCAGACTCTGATGCCTTTAGCACCTTCTCCCCAGTTTCACTTGTTTAAAGGGCCTAATTGGGCTGGGAGGTGTAGAAAGAAAGAGCCATCATCCCACTTGATTCAAAGGTAGAGTTGCACTTCCCAGAGGTTGGCTGGTTGTGCTGGGGAGGGAATGTCTGTGATTCTAAGGTTCTAATCCATTTAACTGAGCAAAGCCTTATGGACTGGAATGAGTGCAATTTGGGGGATTGTTTTAAACATGGGAGGGAAAGTCTAGAAAGATATTGAAATGTAGAAAATCCCAAATCAGAACAAGGATAGAGACACCCAAGAAATAAACCAGATAAGGGAGGGAAGAAAAAGTTCCGGGGTCCTTCACCATTGGTCAGAGAGTACGTAAGCATGATCTGATTTAATCCCACCAGCAATCCTGTGAGATCGATGTTAGTATCCCCACTCCACAGAAGACAGTACAGACACTCTGAGTCAGCTCCTTTACAGAACGGGTAAAGGAGCAAGGCTGGGAGGAGACTGCCAATTTGACCCCAAAGCCTAGCCTTATTTCACCATACCGACCTAATTTTTTAAGGAAAGGCAGGCATCACAATTGTATAGCTCAAAAAGGGTAATTTCAGAGAGAGAATGTAGATAGCTAGAATACTCAAAGAAATTTGAGCAGTGTTTGTGATAGCCAGGATCTATGATTTAAACCAGAAAAAGAATTAAACTATTTATGCTAAGACCCTCAGCTTGCTGGTCTTTTGGAAACATTCCTTCAGTTATTTACTCTGTTTCAAACCTATGTTTTGTAGTAATATCCTGGATTTATTTATTACCATAAAGGCTGGAACTTAAGTGATCAATTCCCCATCTGTTCCGGATTTTCTAAAACACAGTAGTAACCGAGTCTTGTTGTCAGCCAACAATGGCCTGCCATACTCTCACTTGGCACCTCTCCTCCCTGAATGTTGGCTTCTAGCATTGCTCTTTTAGGATTCTTCCTGACCTTCCAACAAAATATCATTAGTAGCTCAGGTTTAAAGTCTAGTGCAGAGTGACAAGACCATCTAAAATGGCCTTTCTTTCTTTTTTTTTTTAAGGGCGAAATTATGAACAATATACTAAAAGTGCAGTATGGGCCTTTCTTAGTTAACTGCTTCCTTCTCTTACCCTTTTCTGCCTTAGACTCTATTTAAATACAATTTTTTTTGGACCCACATTCAATACTGACTTGCATCCAGATGCCACTGTGCCTTATGGAATAAAAATCTTTGACATTTTTCTAAGGGATCATCTCACTTAAACAGTTAACCTTCTAATTCAGGAGGACTCTTATTACTCCAGTTTCCATATCCCTAGTTTTAAAAAACATTCTTAAAAGAATGTCACCATAATATAGAGCATGCGGCTTTGTGCATAAGCATGTAAATCATTTTTGTAAATAGCTATTTACTAAGGATGAGCAGCAATTTGTGCTGGGTGGGAGGTAAAGAATGAGATTTCATCATTTAGTGGTGAGATACACATACTTCTCAATTATCTGTGCTAATGGGGACAATGATAACAAGGGTAATGGAGTCCATAAGAAATCCATGGTGGAATTTAAATCAGTCCTTTTCGTTGCTTCTTAGAAGTGATGGGGAAAACATTTTGCTAGAGTGAAATTTTAGATTGTTTATAGATTTCAATTACTGTGCTATTCCGGTTCCCATTTTTTTCCTCAACAACTGAAAGTTGGATACATAAACAGATAAGGGCCTTGTTGCATTTTGAAAATAAAGCTACTTTAATCAGACTCTCTATGAATATATAATACCCAAACAATGGCCTGTTTTTCCCCTCTGTGGAATTGAATAAATGTTGGCATTTGGTGAACAAAGCAAATCAAACACTTTTACTAAAATTAGCAGGGCATTTACTAGAGAAAATTCTGTGATGTTATCCAGAAATGAAGTGGATTGAATTTGTTACGATTTCCCTTAAAGTCCTATAAAGCATTACAGTTGCAGATGGTAGGTATTCACCAGTAGTTGGCTGTTTTCCTATTTATGTCAAGAATTTCAAATGGAAGACTCAAGGTCTTCCAGATAAAACCACTCCATGCTGCTAAGTTTTGCTTTTCACATACAAAAGTATTAGTTTATTGGATAGCAAAAGTGTTTTAAAATATTACTATGAAAATGTTATGGAAATTAACAATTTAAAATAAGAACAATAAAATAAAAACTAGGACACAAATGAGCCTTCTCCCCTAATATTATATCTGCCTTCTGTTCCATTCATATGTGATTAAAACTTTACATGCATTTATTTTTAGTTAGAAGACCTTTCCCTTCTGAGTCCAGAGGTTCAAAGAGTTTCACTCACATAACCTGGGCAGAAGGTAGCCTCAAACAACTTTAAATTTGAGAGGCATTAATACATCTCTTAAAAAACTCCATGTGTTCAAAAGGCTCTTATGTGAGTTCCAGTCTGTTCCCTCTGGCAGCAGATCCGTAATTAGGAGCTTACCCCACAATGAGCTAACACCTTTCTGGAGAACTGTCTTCTGCTAATTCCTGCAAGATTTCTAATTTGCTACATATTTTTGCCAACCACATCAGTACATTTCCTTCCTCTTTCAGAACAGAAAGATGTAGAAAAGCAATACAGCCTCCTATCTCTTTTGAGCAGACCAACCCTCTAAGTATTCTGAAAATGTTTTTCAGCAGAGTTTCTTGAGTGGCAAAGATACTGTATTAGCCTCATTTTGTTCTTTGCTATTTTTCTTTTGGATTTCTCTCACTCCTCCCCCCGCCCCCCGCATGAATGACTTAATTAACACTGAATCAGGATTCTTTCCTGGAACTAGAACTCCTAAAAGTGTTAAATATTCACCAAGATTTGTAACTTTGTGTTCAAAGGAACTTTTTTTTAAACTTCATTCTATAAACATATTCCATTTGCCTCCTGGTGTTGGTTGGGCTTACACAGACTCTACCACACAGGGACGAGGTGTCTAGTATGGTAGCCAGTAGTCTTATGTAGCTACTGAGCACTTGAAATGTGGCGAGCCTGAATTGAGATGTGCTGCAAATGTCAGTACATACTGGATTTTGGAGATTTGGAACCCCCCAAAAT
This sequence comes from Mellivora capensis, assembly GCA_004024625.1. Lineage (NCBI taxonomy): Eukaryota > Metazoa > Chordata > Mammalia > Carnivora > Mustelidae > Mellivora > Mellivora capensis. The sequence goes on from PISX010019235.1 coordinate 4,915, forward strand.
CTCGCTAACAATTTTCATGATTACCTGTTGAGATGGTATTATATATTTTTAAAAGATTTTATCAATTTATTTATTTATTTATTTATTTATTTATTTATTTGAGAGCGAGAGAAAGCAAACAAGAGAGAGCACAAGTGTGCATGTGCAAGCAAGGGGAGGGGCAGAGGGGAAAGGAGAGGGAGAATCCCAAAAGACTGTATGCTGAGTGTGGAGCCCAACGTGGGGCTCTATCGCATGATCCTGAGATCATGACCTGAGCTGAAGTCAAAAATAGTACACTTAACTGACTGAGCTGCCCAAGTGTCCTGAGATGGTAATATTTTTGATATATTGAGTTAAATAAAATATATTATTAAAATTAATTTCACCTATTGCTTTTTAGTTTTTTAAAATATGGCTGTTAGAATATGTAAAATTACGTATGCAGCTTGGATTTGTGGCTTGTGTTATATTTCTACTGCTTGGCATTCATACAGACAGCAGCCCCAACACTGTGAGAGCAAAGATCAGTGGAGCTATTACTCCAGCATGGACAAAGAAATAAAAGTTATCTGGGGCTGGGGGGGGGGGTCATTTTCAGATGTGTCTCAGAGGACAAGGAAGAATCACTCAGGTAAAAATATGGGACAGGTATGTTCCAAGAAAGGAGGCAATGAGCAAAAGTTAAGGTTTAAGGTGGCTGGAACTTAGGGCATGTGTTGAAAGATGATGACTCTAAAAGGATAATTTTAGAACAATCTATTAATCCAAAAACGTGTTTCCCTTAATTAGTATGTTCATATCACAGAGGTTTTTTTTGTTGTTGTTGTATAAAAAGAACTAATGATATCAAAGAGGAATCTCACCTTTACCCTACCCAGTTTTGAGAATTTTGGGGAGAAAAACCCAGAAGTAAGGGGAGCTCAGGCTCACAGAGCCTCACTTTCCTTCACTTATCATATGCTTAATATACTTCCAAGACTATGAGAGAAGCAAAGACTCTAGGGTGTTGGAGAGGCCCAGTGGCATGCTTCCTCAACATGGGAAGAAGCCTCATTCCCTGCATAATTCTCTAGCATCTCAAGAAGGCTGTAGGCTGGTGTTCTGGAAGGGGAACAGTGAGATGTTAACTGAAACCCATGGAAGAGAAAATATTTAGTGGGACTAAAATTAGGAAAGAGGAGTAAATTTATGGAGCATAAAGAGCATATTTATCTTACTAGGTGGATTTTGATTTCCTTAGTATTGTGTTAAATCAGACAAAATTTCTTTTAATATTTACCTTTATACAATATAGGGTGGGGGAGGAGGAAGTGGTATGGAAAGGAGGAAGGTTATTTCTCTGTCTTCTATATATATATATGTTCTTAGTTTCTGTCCCCCCAAAATTTGAAGTAACAAAGGAAAACGTTACCAGGAAATAGTGGGGCTAGTATGTGAAGAGGATTCTAGTGGGTACATCCTGGGTGACTTTCCATTTCTCAGCAATTTGAATGGCTCTTCCCAGGATCATGCATCTGGTGGCAGATGTGCTGTTATTTGGAGTATCTGTGAGGAATGTTCTATTGGGCAGCTCTTCCTTTGATTCAGCAATTCGTCTTTACTTTAGTTAATACAAATTGGCTTATGGTTAGTTGTAACCAAAAAAGTCCTGACTAGTCCTTGGAGTATCTAATAATCAAAACAAATACATTTTTAGATATTTTAGAAGGATAGACTTAGAGCCTTGCAATTGACAGATGAATGGTAGTCAACAGTGCTTTAGATAGCGCTATTATATAGGAAATGTTAATCATGCATTAACCCCAAACTTCACCCTGCAAACATATTAGTAACCTAGATCAAGTTACTAAATAAATATGAACACCATAAAACAATTTAGTTATGTTATCCAAACTTTAGACCCCAAGATGCCAATGAAGTTGGATGATAAGGATCAATGAGATTTTATTTAACTCCATTCTCTTCTCTAATGTCTTTATTATATAAAGCAGCTTCTCAGCTTCAGAGGTTTTGGCTTCTTTCCTTCTTCTTTGTCACTCTATATGCAGAAGGCAGGAGTGGAGATTGAGGAGTCGTATATGGCTGTCTCTGGTTAAAAAGGTTTTGAAGAGAAATCTCAGATGTGGTTCAGTTTAGATAATCACTTGCACACCACCTCTGGAAACTTCTCCCTAGTTTTAATATGTCAGAATTCTAAACTTGGGCAGTGCAAAGGATGTAAGTATTTTAAAACAGTTTTGGTTTTTATGTAATTTTTGGCTCAAGGACCTGTAGCAGCTTTCTCTTTTTTATTTAGTGCTACCCTTCATTTAGTCATTAAATGCTACAGACTTGTGGTGGTTTTCATTTTTATTTGTCTCCATGTATTTTTTGTTTTCTTCTTTAATTTCTTCATTTGGCTCAATATTCACAAATCAGTCAACGTGATACACCACATTAGCAAAATGAAGGATAAAAATCACATGAACATCTTAACAGATGCAGAAAAAACATTTGACAAAATTCAGTATCTGTTTATGATAAAAATTCTTAACAAAGTGGGTATAAAGGGAACATACCTCAACATAAAAAAGGCTGTATATGAAAAATCGACAGCTAATATCACACTCAGTGGTGAAAAACTGAGAGCTTTTCTTCTGAGATCAGGAAAAAGACAAGGATGTCCACACTTGCTGCTTTTATTCAACATAGTCCTGGAATCCTAGCCACAGCAATCAGACATGAAAAAGAAAAGCAGCCATATTGGTAAGAAAGAGGTAAAACTGTTATTTGCAGATGACATGATACCATATGTAGAAAACTCTAAAGACTCCACCAAAAAACCGTTAGAGGTAATAAATGAATTCGGTAAATTGCAGGATACAAAATTAATACAGAGCTCAGTTGTATTTTTTTAAAGATTTTATTTATTTAACAGAGAGAGAGAGAGATCACAAGTAGGTAGAGAGGCAGGCGGGGGGGCGGGGAGCAGGCTCCCTGCTGAGCAGAGAGCCCGATGCGGGGCTCGATCCCAGGACCCTGCGATCTTGACCTGAGCCAAAGGCAGAGGCTTTAACCCACTGAGCCACCCAGGCGCCCCCTCAGTTGTATTTCTATATACTAATAAAAAAAAATAGCAGAAAGAGGAAATTAAGAAAACAAGTCCACTGACAATTGCATCAGAAAGGGTAAGCTACCTAGGAATAAATTTAACCAAGGTGGTGAAGGACCCATCCTCTGAAAAACCACTGATGGAAGAAATGGAATAAAACACTAACAAGTAGAAAAAATATTCCATATGCGTGGCTTGAAAGATTAATGTTGCTGAAGTGTCCATTCTATCCAAAGCAGTCTACAGATTCAGTACAATCCCTGTCAAAATCCCAACAGCATTTTCACAGAACCAGAACAAGTAATACTAGAATTAGCATGGAACCACAAAATACCCCAGATGGCTAAAGCAGTGTTGAGAAAGAACAAAGTTGGAGGTATCACAATTCCATGTTTCAAAATGTACTACAAAGCTGTGGTAATCAAAACAGTATGGTACTGGCACAAAAATAGACACATATATCAATGGAACAGAATAGAGATTCCAGAATAAAACCTACACTTATACACTAATACAATTAATCTTTGACAAAGGAGGCAAGGATATACACTGGGGAAAAAGACAGTCTTTTCAGTAAGTGGTGCTGGGAACACTGAACCACGACATGCAAACGAGTGAAACTGGACCACTTCCTTACACCACACACAAAAATAAACCCCAAATGGATTAAAGATCTAAATGTGAGACCTGAAACCATAAGACTCATAACTGAAGTAGAGGAGAACATAGACGATATATTTTTTGACATCAACCTAACTTTTTTCTAAATATATTTCTTAGAGAACAGAGAACAGAGAACAGAGGCAATAATTTTTTTTGACATCAGCCATGACATTTTTCTAAAAATGTTTCTTAAAACAAGGAAACAAAAGCAAAATAAACTCTGGGACTACACCAAAATAAAGAGATTTTGCATAGCAAAGGAAACCATCAACAAGGTGAAAAGGCAACCTGCTGAAAAGGGTTATTTGACAATGATATGTCTGGTAAGGAGTTAATGTCCAAAGTATATAAAGAACTCACAGAGTCCAACATCAAAAAACCTGAAATAATCTGATTAAAAATGGACAGATATTTTTCCAGAGAAGATGTACATGGCTAACAGGCACATGAAAAGATACTCAGCACCACTAATCACCAGGAAAATGCAAATCAAAGCCACAATGAGATATTACCTTACATCTGTCAATATGAATAGAATAAAAAAGACAAGAAATAACGAGTATTGGCAAGGATGTGGAGAAAAAGGAACCCTTGTGCACTATTGGTGGGAATGTAAATTGGTGCAATCACTGTGGAAAACAGTACAGAATTCCTCAAAAAACTAAAAATAGAAATAATATGTGATCCAGTAATTTTAAGTACTGGGTATTTACCCAAAGAAAATGAAATACTAATTTGAAGATAATATACAGCTCCATGTTTATTGCAGCATTATTTACAATAGGTATGATAATTACAACACAAATTTATAAATTTACAATAATTATTTACAATGTATGGAAACAACTCGTGTCACTTGATTGATGGAAGGATAAAGAAGATACATTATATAAACAATGAAGTATCACCCACAAAAAAGGATGAGATCTTGCCATTTGCAACAACTTGGATGGACCTAGAGGGTATTATGCCAAGTGAAATAAATTAGAAAAAGACAAATACCATATGACTTTTCTTACATATGGAATCTGAGAAAACCCAAATGAATTAATAAACAAAAAGCAGAATCAGACCCCTCAATACAGAGAACAAACTTGACAGTAGCCAGAGAGGAGGGGAGGTACAGGATACGCAGAGTTGGTGAAGGGGTAGAGGATACAATAGGCATCCAGTTATGGAATGAGTAAGTCAGCCATGAGAATAAAAGATACAATAGGGAATATAACTAATGGTATTGTAATAGCATTGTATGGTGACAGATGTTAGCATCACCACATGGTAGCATGTGGTGAGCATAGCATGACACATAAACTTGTTGAATCACTATGTTACACACCTGAAACTACTGTAACATTGTATGTAGACTATACTTCAATAAAAAAAAACCAGAAACTATGCTACAGATATTGGCATGTCTACCAAGGGACATATGGGGATAGATGTTGGATGCAACTAAACAGTCTGTTGTTGGAACTGTCAAATTTTCTCAGTCCTTCCTTCATATGTCCTGTCTTCCATGCTCCTCCACACTGTGTTATTCTGCTGGGATAACCTAGTGCTTATTTTTCCACTTTCTTTTCAGGTGGTATCATTAAATTAATTAGTTCTTGATTTTCAATTAGGATAATTTTATACCTTTTAATTTTAAATAGCTAGGGCATTTATGAAGATAAAATTGGTTTTAGAAAACTTTGTCCCTTGTTGCCAAATAGCTATTATGATACATTGGGCCCCCAAATTACTAGCATTGCCTGCTGAAAAGTTCTAGATTTTTAAAAAAGATTTTATTTATTCATTTGAGAGAGACAGAGACAGCACAAATAGGGGGAGAGGCAGAAGGAGAGGGAGAAGCAGAACTCCTCACTGAGTTGGGAGCCTGACATGGGGCTCGATCCCAGGATCTGGAGATCATGACTTGAGCCAAAGGCAGACACTCAACCATCTGAGCCACTCAGGCACCCCAGAATTCTAGATTTTATAATTGTGCTTTTCAAAGTGTTCATGTGACACTGATTCAAGTGTTTGAAAATACTGTTGGAAAATTAACGGCCATAACAAACTCTTATGATCACAATGTTCCATCATCTTTGGGGATTTAACTGAATAACCGAACATACAGTGCATCCTGAAGAACTGCATATTTTTAATAATGTTGATGTCGGGAACCATGTTTCCAAGTCAATAAAATATCTTAGTGTTCACAGCTAGTGTTTCACGCAGCTTTCTGTCAAAATATTTAGAAAAAACAAAATTCATTTTTAATTTTATTTTTTCATTTTATTTATTCATTTTAATTTAGAAACATTGGCTCTTTACCCCTTCTCATCCCTACTCTTTTGAAAGGTAAAGGATTGTCTTAAAACTACTGGCTACACTCATGGCAAAATATTACAGTTAATTTAACACCTATCATTAAAAGTTTGCCAAATAACAAAGGCAAATGAGATTTTCAAGAAATTGAGTAAACAAAGTTTTGATCTTCAATTATCTTTAAAAGCTTTGATGTAAACCTCAGTTGACTAAGAAGGAAAATGAATAGACAAGTTCTGATCACATGTCAATTATACCATCAATATACTAAATATTGTAGAAGTGGTACGTGGCACAAAAATGAAGAAATTTGGTGTGCTCTTGAGTTGAAACTGATATGAAGAGTTTTATGTTTGTGTTAGGAAATGGAACTAATCTACTTTCTACTCCAACTAAAACAGGAGATGCAGAAAGGGTAAATATGACTCGTAGTCCACTGGCTAAAAAAGGAATAGCCAATTCATGGAAAATTTAGGTCTAACTGATTATTTACCATGGGTAGGTAATAAAAAGTGGTGGACTGGTTACTATAATTTCTACTCTTTAACACATTGTGGGAATAGGATGAAGACATAGTCAGCCATTTAGATTTTAAATTAACACAGGCAGGGGCTCCTGGGTAGTTCAGTCAGTGAAACATCTGACTTTGGCTCAGGTCATGATCTCAGGGTCCTGGGTTTGAGCCACATGTCTGGCTCCCCACTGAGTAGGGAGTCTGCTTGTCCCTATCCCTTTGCATCTCCCCCTGCTCCTGTTTTGTCTCTCTCTCAGATAAATAAATAAGATCTTTAAAAAAATACACCAACAGAGGCATATTATCTTAACTCTGCAAGAATAGAAAAATTGTGTTACTACAAAAAGCCCAAGATATTGAGAGGGCTATTCAACTTAGAATGTTGTTCCCATTTATTTTCTAAAACTCTGAAGACAATGCATGGGGAACTTCCTAATAAAATCTCCAAAAAGACTTTATTGCTATATTTAATGGCACTGATATTCATTCATTCAGTCAGTAAACTTAAATATAGTACATGGTATGCACATACTGCATTAGACAGTTGGGAATGGTGTAAAAATGAAAAAGGTGTGGTGCCTGCTGTCAAGGAGTTTACAGCTTAATAGAACTGTAGAACCCAGTCCAGTATTTGGGATCCAGTAAATACTCGTCCAACATATTTTTGTGCAATAAAAGAGAGCTGCCCAGAATATTGTGAACAAACTGCATGGAAGATTTGGGTAAGGGTTTAAAGAGTTGATCTTAAGGATAAGTGTAAGTGTGCCAAGATTTTAAGGAAATAAGGTGCTTGAGAAACAAGAACAGACTTGCCATGATACAAACTTATACAATGTTTGTGCATTTGGAGAAGGAATAGAGATGAATTTATGATGTTGAACTTAGAATGTGAGTGGGAACAATCATAGATGAAGCTGGTAAATATGGTAAATCTAGATTGTGTGGGTCCTGTTTGGCTCTATTTAAAGGAGCTTAGGAACTATTCTTTGGAATGTGGAAATCCAGAGTGGCTTTAAAAATGAGAATCATAAAAGCAGATTTGTGAACTTCAGAAGCAGTATGGTTATGGACTAGAGGTGGAAGACTGAAGTTAGGAAGAAAGAGGATTTTTCAGGAGATTAGGAGGAATATACTAAAGCAGTGACATGGTAAAGTTGGGGAGAAATGGACAGTTTTGAGTGGCATGACTTGGTGACTGATTATATATGGGGGGTGGGAGAAGGGACTTGGATACAGCCCTGTAGTTTTCTAGGCATGCATTCTTGAACATAACTACATAAAATAAATTGGATTAAGTGGAAACTATTTTATAATTCAACCTCATGTTTGCTGTTGTTAAAATATGAATTTGACAGGCACTTTCAGCTAAATGGTGAGTCATAAATCATCAAGCAAGAACCTTAGGACCTTGGTAAATTTCTCACCATTCTTTAGCAACTGCCAGAATTCCAGGCTCACATCAAAAGCTTTTTAAGGTTAAAGAAGAAGCAATGCTTTGTATGCTGTAAACATTACATAAGTGCAGGAGTACCTCACACAGTAATGTATTGAAATCACGTTTTTCTTCTATGTGGGGTAGTTAGCCTCTCCCTCCATAATTTAGCACACAGTAGGGGTTCAAAAATATTTGTTGGATTTGTGCATATTGATTATATCTTTGACAATCAGTAGCAGAAGCTCTTTTAAATGACTCTTATTAACTAATTTACTGGTTAAATAACTCTCAGTTCCTTCTTAAATCATGCTGACTTTTGCCCAACGCACTCTTGAGTGCCTTGGCCAAGATTATTTTCTAGTCCACTTGCTCACATGGAACCCACATGGAAAAACTAGTCCTAAACCTGATAATGTCATTTGAACTGGTTGTAATGGGTTTGAAAATTAATTACATTGTATCAATAAAATACAAAATGTAAGGGAGATGATTTCTTTGAAAATCATGTCAAATGTTTTTGAAAGATCAGTGGATCTGAGTTGCTAAAAATTATTATCCAATTAGATGTGAATAAAGCATATGTAAAATAAATGGTAAAATCTAGAAGATTTACTTCAAAATCTGTACTTTGTTTTTTATGTTTTTGGTCTGCTTTAAAGAAAACTAAACCAGAAATCATAGATGATGCATTATGGATGAATTTGTTGATAAAAATACAACAGGGAAATCCAATCAGTAGTCTTATACACACTAAAAATTGTCTTGGCCTTACATCAAAATAATAGCAAAGAAATGTAATTTAAGAATATTAAATAAAACGTTTGTGAAAAATATGCATTATTTACAAAATTTCTGATTTAGCTATTTTTGAACAGTCTATCAGCTGATTGTTTCAATGTCTTGGATAAGAGATCCATTGAGAGCAACACATATTAAGGAAGTGTACACTAGCAGTTAAACAGAGTTGTGGACATTTGTTATTAATTCCTTAAGGAATTAACTTATTAACTGTTCAAGCAAACCACCGGGTTCTAGCCTTTACCATCCTGGCCCTGGGAAGAGACATTAACTTCCTCATTAGATTGTTTAATTGCATGTCTACAGCTCTGTTCACATAATAAACCATTCCTATCGGAGAAAGGAAACAGAGAAGCATTTTGAGTATATCTCGGAATCATATCAAACAGCAGAAACTTGGAAATATAGTTATCATCTAGGTTCACATCATTGTTTAGTACTGTTATGCCTTGGTGAACAGCTACATTCCATTGAATACTAGAATATTTCTCATTTTGTTTTGAGATGTGGTCAGAACCAGAAATAAGTATTTTTGTGGGACTGATTTGATCTTTAAATAGGAGGTTGCTTGCCAGGAAACGACTCCTTGAATGTGTAGGAATCCTCTCTGGAGTATGAGCTTGTGGAAAATTCTTTTCACAGGTGTGGCAGATAGACCTTGGAAATGCCCTGTATAATCCCCTCCCTTTGAGTGTGGGCAGGACCTGTGACTTGCTTCTAACCAACAGAATATGATAAAAGTGAGGAGATGTTACTCCCATAACTGGGTTTATCTGTCTGTCTTCTGTCTCTATCTATCCATCTATCTACCCACATACACATGGTTGTGTCTTGTTGGCATGCACTAGAGAGACTTTACTGATGACCTTGAAGAAACAAGCTGCTATCATAGGAACTGCCTGTGGAGGGTTCTGCTATAGACTGAATGTTCTTCTTCAGACCCGTAGGTTGAAATCCTAACCTCCAGGATCATGGTATTCAGAGGTGGAGCCTTTAGTAGGAGTTGATTAGATAGGATTAGTGCCATTATAAAAGAGACCCCAGGAAGATCCCATTGTCTCTTCTATTAGGTGAGAGCATGGGAAAAAGATGGTGGCCACTTATGAACCAGGAAACTGGCTCTCACCAGACACTAAATCTACTAGCGCTTTGACCTTGGACTTTCCAACCTCCAGAACTGAGAGTAATATGTTTCTATTGTTTATAAGCCACCCAGTCTGATATTTTGTTATAGGAGCCCTAACAGACTGAGACAGGGTCACATAGCAGTAAAACATGATCTCTAAAAGCTGAAGGATACAAATTATGTTATTTTGAAGTTTCCTAGGTTCTGTCCTTCTAAAATATTTTTTAATGTGTTATCCAGATTTTCTCTCTATTTATTTATAGAAAGATATTTCTGAGTGTCTTCTTTTTTTTAAAAATTTTATTTATTTATTTGACAGATAGAGATCACCAGTAGGCAGAGAGGCAGGGAGAGAGAGGAGGAAGTAGCTCCCTGCGGAGCAGAGAGCCCGATGCGGGACTTGATCCCAGGACCCTGGGATCATGACCTGAGCCGAAAGCAGAGGCTTTAACCCACTGAGCCACCCAGGCACCCCTCTGAGTGTCTTCTGTTCCTTAGTTGTCTGGTAGGTTTTTCACCCTCATTTCTTACTGTTGATACACACACACATGCATGCACACACACACATTCTTTAAGGAATAAAAAAAGGAATCAAATTTTTAGGCAAATAAAAATGTTTGTTCTCACTGGATTTATTATATTGAGAGAGAAAGCTTTGTAGATATTTTAGAGAAACAGATGACATCACTATCATGAGTGAACCATGTTCTCTTGATTCCTTTAGAAATATAAAATATATGTGGTACCTTTCTACTTACATTACCCTCTCCTCTGACTGTCCTTTGCTCCTTCCATTTTTTCCCTCAATCCCTGTCTACCATATTCCATTTCATCACCCAGAGTTGGCAGATCCATCCTATACAAGTTATATAAAAGATATTTTCTTAGGAAATACAGTTTACAAAGTGAAATTTCTCCTTGATTGCTCATACCAACATATGTGTTTTCCATCTCTTCAGAAAGTTTCAGAATCTTTGGAGAAGAAAGAAAGCAAAGGAAGACCACTTTTATTTAAGAACTCTGTTCATTTTTGAGTTCTATAGAGTTACCACTGATCTTGGGAAAATCTTGAGATGAAATAAATAGATACTATCTTGCTCTTAATGCCTGGAATGCTTCCCAGACATACAATCTGAGTTTGTAGCATTATTTTTTACTTTCACTTTTGCTCTGGAAAAACAACCCAATACTGGTTATTAATTTGATTCTGAATGAATCATACTATTATGAATGCGAATTTGCCCACATGGCCTTCTTTAATGTTAACGAGAGTGTAAAAGATTGACTCTGTGTCTTGAGCTGAAAGGTTTTCACTTTCCAGCTGCCTTGGAAAGAGCCAAGGAGAGCCCTATCTCATTGTCATGCCAACCAAAAGTAAAATGTTTTTACTTAATGATGAGAAATAATTTCCAGTTCTACCTACCTGGAGGGGAGTGAGAAATGGCTGATTCACTTTCAGTCATCAAGTTCTTTGTCAGTAATACAAACAGATCATTTAAACAACCACAGTAACAGAAAAGTAGGATAATGTTTTGATTTCTGTGTTGAGAACCCATGAAAAATTATCCCTTGGACCAAACAAAAGCAGTGAACGAGGAAATTTAAAACAAGGTACAGTGGGAGATTCTTCTGTCTGTGTAAATAAAGAGCAAGTGTCATAGAAGACATACATTAATCAAGCAATTAACCTTTAAATAGTGTTATTTGTTTTGGAAGGCAATTTTGCCACCCCAAGAATTATGGAGAGATTAAAAAAACAAGTTAACTCTTTAATGGTTTAAGGAGCTCTTGTCATCTAGACGGCTGACAGATTGCTGTGTAACCAAAGCCAAGGAACTGACATGCAGGAAGAGGCTGTCAATCAAGCTGGTGTCATCTTTGCAAAAGTCCGGAACATGTCTTCTTTAGTATTGAAGAACATTGTCACGTTGGCAGACTCAGGGACAGAGTCTGAAATAAAAAATACTCATGCAAGTAGAAGTATCTCATTCCCCAGATCTGCTTAATGCTTTTCCTCCCGAGGCTGAAGGCCTTCTAGGTCATTTCTGGTCATTAGACTCAATTAAAAATTAGAAACATAAAATTGATCTTCACCCACCTCCAAACTCATCCACATTAGGTGGTACATGGATGTTAAACTTGTTAATAATTCAAGACTTGCATAGACATATTTCCTTGAAACTTAACAGTTTGGAGAAAAAGAACATATCCAGGTTACCCCAGAGGAGAAAACAAATTACCTTTTGCCTTTCTGACATCTTATTCTCCTTCAGTGCACCTGGCCAATCTCCACCTGGCAGGGCTCTCAATCACCCAGATGGAAAGGGAGTTTAGGTGGCCCCTCTAAAAACTGATGAGGTTCAGCCTCACCACTGTCTAATAGAATGTGCTCTACAGTGGAACAGTCTACATTGTACGCATCTGTCTTTCAGGGACCAATAGGCTGCATATATTCTTGCTTTGCACCATAAAGCAAAGAAATATTTTCCTGACTGTTTCCACATTTACTTACCCATGATATTATCAGTAGATTGCTTTTATCATTATGTCTAGTTTCGTGAATAATACTTTAGTGTTGTAGCTTGCTTAATACAGTAGTTAAGTAAGATTTTTTATCTTCTAATATATGTGGGCCAGAAATAACACTTCTTTTAATGATGTGAGTGTTTATTTTACTTCCAAGATGTTCATTGTTTTAAAATCTAGGTAATGTGGAAGAGCGATATGACGGATGCTGCTATGTATGTACACAAAATGGTAAAGTAAATCAGTTAGCTCATTCTTCTGCATAAAACCCTTGCAATTGATTATTAAAACTTGTTTAGAACTGTTGATTCAAATTCATCAAGAGGGGAAATAGAATATCTGAACCTGTGGAAATATCTTGAGATCTATTCCTGCCCACTGACCAGAGAGCTGAATAATGCAAAGTTTGAAGGGATTCATTTCCTAAACAGAAGCCTCTTGAGAATATCTCTAAGAGTTTTCATTTACATCACAGTCCTTGTGCGTGTTAAGAAGGAAGGATCACAAAGTTAAGAGTCTGTTTCTATCTGAATAATTTCAATACCTTACCAGAGCTAATTTTCCGTAATGTCCCTAAGATGGTAAGCAGAAACTTTATACTCCCTAGTCTCTTGTGATCAAAAACTTCCAAATCAGACTTGCAAATCGCCTTCTCATCACATCACTGGAGCTGCCAGATAAGAAAGTCTTGTAAGAAAGGGAACAACCAGAGTGCATTCATTAGTGTCATTGTGCTCTAATTGAAGAAGTGACTTCTTTTGTATCTTAAGATGGAAAATCAGTAAGCTTGTGACTGGGCTCCCCATATGTAACTCCTGCCTGAATGGTAGAACAGTAATTACACATTCAAGAATACCTATGATGACAGAAAATACTATAAAATATGGACTCTACTCTTTGAAGTTTACTTTAAGATGGTGATTGCACTTGAGATACCATTTATTGCCTGTCACTTTAAAAATTATTGCGAAGAGCCTCCCAAAAGGACATTTTAAAAAATCATTCAACTTACTGTTTTGCATGTAGCATCTTTCCTTGTGAAGACATGATAAGTCATTCATATGTTTCTTTGTGGAATTTAAATACACATGCTGAAGCCACACAGATCCTCTGTAGAAAGAGCTCTTCTGGGACCATGCAAGCAGTGGTAGCAAGTTATACTCCCTCACGTCTGCAGATAGAAGGATGTGCTGATTCTGGAGCCTCATCAAGATTAAAATAAGCAATAATTACCTCAAGCCAGGGGTGCATTTTGTGGGGGATGAAGGCAAATCCCAAAGGTGTACATTTATCAGATATGTAATCTGTTTTATTACATATCTGAAAAGGTGAAAGTTACATCATTCTATTATTTTATGTTTTTATGTTTTTGAGCTTCAATTTTGTTATCTGGGAAGTGGGATTAATAGTTTCTACTTGGTATTAGTGTCTTAAGGATAGACTGGGATGACAGATCTAAAAACATTTTGTAAACTTCTTAAAGTGCAGTGGAAGTGGAAGTTATTTTTATAAGACTTTGTCTTCCATCTCTCCTGCTGCTTAGGAATGGAGTAGGCTATCTTGCTGGCTACTAAGCTCCCCATATACAGGGAAATTATAGCAGAAATGGTCAGACACACTGTCTAGAGACAGATACAGTGGAAGTGATGATTGGCAAGACGATCGCATGGTATCTGCCAGATATAAACCTCTGTGGCCCTTTGATTTCATTTACAATTGCATTTAATTGTAGAATGCTTTTGGAGGGAGCAACAAGTTTTCCGAATATGTATATCAAGGAGTATATATCAAAACAGTATTCTAAAAATTACACAGATGTGGTAAAGATATTTGATTTGTGTCCTATTAAGAGATGAATTGTGTCAGGTAACTCCTTTAAGGTCACCTTTGGCCAATACATCTGCGTCTTTTAGAAATTGTTACCTATTCAGGGAGACCTGAGAACCTTAAATCAGTCTGCCCTCTCAAAGGCAAAATGAAAGTCTATTACCTCATTTTATCACGTTATTTTCTTCATAAAACATGGATTCATTAAATACAAATGAATATTCAGTGCTTAAGTTAGAATAGATGCTGAGAGCACTCACCCTAATTTTTTCCTTGAATTTGATAACGTATTTCCCATGGCTTGAACAGGTTTGGGGTTATTCAGTGTAAGGCCCCTTTGCCCTATTTTTCTCCCATAGTTGGCAATATCCATCCGATAATGACCGGCCAACCCAACCTGACTTACTATGGAGAATAATCAAAGTAGTTGAATACAAGCCTCTAGGAGAATCATATTTCCTGCTTCTCAGTTTAATGTATGTGTGTCATAGGAACTCCCTGCAAAATTGTGCCTGGGGGCTTTAGGATCCAAGTCAAAGCGATTCATAAAATGGATGCGTTATAAATCTAGCTGTGGAAGATTGATGTTAAGGCTCCTTAAATGCTTGCTAAGTCCATTCACGAGCAGGGATGGTACAGTTATCTCCTTTTTAGTAGCCTGCCGTTTTATTGCTCTTTAAAGAAATCATTAAAGATATTTGAAGTTGTCAGATTCAGAGAGCTCAAGTTTTGGAGGAATTCCAGGAAGGAAATGCCTCATACAGAAATGCTGTCAAGACGATTTAGATGTAGCAGAAGTCTATCTGGTACAATAGACTAATTCAGAGTTTTAAAATCACAAATACAATCACATCAGTTTAACTCGCTCTTTCATTCATTTATTTATCCGTGTATATATTTACTGTGCCTTATGTGAGTCAAGTACTATTCCGGGTGCTTTGTTCTTAAGAAGGAATAAGGCACACATAGTTTCTGCTTTCATGAAGCTTATGGCACAATCAATTTATATCCTGCAGAAAAAGATGGTGATGATATACGTGATCTCATGTCACCATCAGCACATTAGCATGTTGAAGTTTGATGCATATTAGGACTGTTAAAATGCCCCTCCGGAGATGAGGGCGGGCATCTCTGAAAAAAAGTTGCCAAACTTAAGAGCAAAAACTGGTAGTAAAAGAACTACAAAACTGTAAGAAATTTCGTCAGAGAATTCAAGAAGTTGATACATATCCTGACAATGTAGTAGACCAGGTTATTGCAGGAAAGAATTAATCAAGATTGTTGTTGATGTATTTACCGATAAAAAAATCACATTGCATTCCAATCCAGTAGAGTGAAACAACATATTGTCAGGATAATGGGGAATCCAGACCGCAAGGAAACTAGGGGTTGCTGATGTTGGTGCTCATCTGCTTTCACTTCCACAATCCTCATGGCCACCCTCTTGCTGTGTCTGTCTCTTTAGGATCCAGAATTGTGCTTGGGCAAACCAGATGGGTAAGTGGTGGCTTTTAGGTGTTTAAGGGAGGATATATCCGCACCTTTAAATTTTCCTGCTTAAATGTTTCCGTCTCCCCATTAATCCACTATACAAACTCCCAAATGCTGCCAAAAAATCACATGGACATATGCTGGTTGAAATAGTCCTAATGAAAAGCCATTGAGCTAGGTTTCGAAGGGAAAGAAAGCAAAGATGCATTAGACAGTGCCTTACTCTCGAGATTCCTATATTCCAGCTCTTGAGATAAGAACAACTATCAGGTTAACCGCTGTTAAAAGACTGAAATAGCATTTCATGATTATAGATGCTTTTTCCCAGGATAGTGGCTGATGAATTGCCAAATGAATTGCCCAGCCAGCGCTTTGGCCCATTTTATTGGGCACAAGAGGATGAATTCTGTCACCCTTGTTGCTCAAGAGAACCCCTCTTCATGAGTTAAAATAGCTGAGCTTCCTCTACTCACATTAGGGATTTGGTTTCCAGTGAACACAGCCCAGAGAAGGAAGAGCATTTTAATTGTTTTCTCCATTTTTCCTTTGCATGGTGCCTCTTTACAAAGCAGACATGCCTCTTTGGTGAGAGCTCCTTCCCACGGTTTGACAACTCATCACCTGACTCTCAGTGCGTCTCTCCTTTTTGTTTTTAAGCTCAATGTTCAGATATTTATCTTCACAGAGGTGAGAAGAGAAAACATATTTAAATATGGCATCGGTGTGTCCCAATCCAGATGAAAGCCTCTCAAGTCAGTTCCTCTCCATCCTGTTCCTGTTACACATTAACTCTGAACAGGATTATCTACCAGCCTGCCAGTCAAGATGTTCTGGGGAAAGAGGTAAAAAAAAGAGAGCAAAGAGCCTTTTTCCTCATCAGTCTGCCGTGGGACCAGTGGGATGAAAATGTGTTCTGATCTCACTTTATTCACATGGCTACAAGTTACAGTTCCTGCTGTATGTGCTGCAGGAAAAGAAAATTGATCAGATAGACGGATACACACATACACACACTCTCTCTCCTTGACAATATATCTGAATTTCCAAAAAGACAGAAACTCAATCTTTATTTATCTGCATATGTAATTCATAGCATTTTTTAATCAGTAGTTTAAATAAAGAAAAATTTCAGCAGCTGACCTCTAAAGAAGTGACAGTTTAGATTGGGTTGGTTTGGAGTTAATGAAATAATTAGCACCATTACAAGGTGATTAATTTATAGCTTATATTAAGTGCTCAATTAGTTTAAGAGATTTGAGCTCCCCAAGTGCTCGCTCAAGAAGAGATATGGCTCAGCAGTGGCAAGGTAGGCTTGAAATGTAAGTCGTCAGAGTCACTGCAGTCAGCTGTTGCCATATCTCCACTCACCAACAGGGACCCGAGGGAATGGCTTCTGGAACGAGCTACATTAGCAAACCTCGGAAGACCAGAGGGGCTCAGTGTGCAGTAACTGGGATGTGGATCAGGAGAGCAGGTGGGAAAGAGATATACAGGATATGATTCGTTAATATCCTTTAGACAAACAGAAAGGGCAAGATATTTAGGGGCTTTGAGTTACAGGTTACAGGGATAAGAAATCATTGCTAATTTAAAGTCCTTCAAGTTTGTCTTATATAATTGAAGTGAAAACACCTCTTTCATGACCTTAATAACTTGTAATGATTCTGTTTTACCTTTTTGCTGAATAGACTTTCTGACCACTATAACTCTGTTCCTTCTTTGTACTTTATTTTTAAAGTGCTCCAGTGTAGTTTTAAGCTTCTCAATTGCATCTCATTCAAAAATTTAGAAATTTGACATTTTTAGATTATAATCTCCTAGAGAACGAGAACATATTTTCAACTCAACCGTGTATAGCACCTGCCTGAAACTGGGAAGGATCCGAGATTTTACCATCCTTGCAAGCTTATTGGTTATCCTGACAGTTTCATAGATGCTGAGAGAAGGTGGGAGACTCCTGGGCTAGAGATAAAGGACTGTATTACTAAAAGCAATAGTGGCACCAAGAATATCAGATTTTTTGGCACTGTCCCCTGGCCCTAGTTCCCATGGGGCAATGCAAAGAGCGCCAGGTAACATCTGTACTTACAGTGTCTTGCTTTACAGGAGAGGAAGGCTAAGGTTAGGGGACCAAGTTTTGTTTTGTTTTTTTCTTTTTTAGGATTTTATTTATTCATTTGACAGATCACAAGTAGGCGGAGAGGCAGGCAGAAAGAGAGGAAGGGAAGCAGGCTCCCTGCTGAGCAGAGAGCCTGATGTCGGTCTTGATCCCAGGACTCTGAGATTGTGACCTGAGCCGAAGGCAGAGGCTTTAACCCACTGAGCCACCCAGGCGCCCCAGGGGACCATGTTTTTTATAGTGAGTAATAAGGATGCATGCCTTTTATTCTGGAGGGAGATATTATTTCTATCTTCTAAGATTCTTCAATATACAAATATTGTGGAAAAAAATTGCCCCTGTTTGCAAGATGTGCAGAAACATGAGAGAACCACAGAGAAATTTACCCCAGTAGTACTCAGCAAAATGTCTTATGGAGGAACTAAGATTGTTCTCTATAAAAAAGCAGACTGAGGAGAATCTGATGTCTCTCTTCATGGAACCAAATGGAATTTCATATGTGCTTCCTAGGACTCTTATTAGGTAAAACAAGGATAAATGAGTGGAAAGTAAATTAAGTCAGATTTTGAGTCACTTATTTTGAGTTGCAGGCTAATATATTGTCTTTCTGAAAAATTTAATTAATATAGAAGTGAAAGCCCTGTTCACCACTCTTCTCTCTCCCACCTCTTTGAGGGTTAGCATTCTGGTTCGAGGAAAGAACTTCCAGTGATTAAAACTGTCCAATGATATGATCCGACTTTTCTGGGAACTTTTTCGTACCATAGACAAGCTGAACTACTACTTGTTGGGGTCATTATGTGGACAAAATAACCTTTACAACCCCTTCCAATATTTAAATTCCACATCTCTGGTAAAAATTAAGTTTTTGTGCTATTATTCAGTCTATGAATTGCTTCCATTGTTATTTTAAGAAACAAAATTAAGAGTGTGGTATCTATCAGCTTAGCTGTAAGCAAGCAATCATTATTTCCAGTGGTGCTGGAACATCTAGGCAACAGAGAAGTCTCCAGTGGAGGGAGTTAAATATCCTTTGCTCATTAACTTTCTTATTTCAGGGTAGAGACCACTTGTCTAAGGGTAAAGAGAAATTAGAGCCCCTTCTCAGTTTGTTCTATCATGTAGATGGAATATGACATTTCCACTTTCGCTAATGTTCCACACTTGACAAAGATTGGTGGCTAGTGTCATGAAACAGAGGGCATTATCATACTCTTTTCTCTGAAGGGAGATTGTATATTGATTCTTTTTCTATGGCACTTTTCCCAGGAAGGAGAATGGAAGATTTTGAATATAAGCCGTGGTTGCTCATGAGCGTAAGGAACGCCAGATAAGCAAAATAGGAATGAATTTGTTAAATACCAGTTTTCCAAAATTAGTTAAAGCTACGGAGTTTTCTGGCCAAGTTAACATGCTAGCTAACTGAAAAACACTGCATGTGAAAAGTGGCCCCATCTTCTTTTGAAGAACGGTTTGTTTTCCTAAGAGCTGGAATCCCCGTGGGGCCGGGGGCGGGGGGGATGTAAGGGACGGACTTTGCTGCAGGTGGGTGGAGCTGGTGTTGACAGCGCTGGGCCTGGGGTCTGATGTGTGGAAATCACGCGGTAGACCCTTGTTGAATGTTGGTGAAGTGAGTGCAACTGGGGAGTGGTTCTTCTGTCTGTGGGCTTCACCTTCCTCCCACTGGTGAATGTAAAACTAAGGAATTGGATATGCCGCGCTGGGAACTTAGTAAAGTTCTAGGTTTTAGCAGTGTATCCCAGTCTGCGAAGGATACACTGAAACAGAACCGAATCATAACCTAATGTGAACCTTGATAACTCGGGGGGCACAGCTTTAAGAGCCTCTTTTTAATTTGATCTTTAAAATGCTCTTTGGGGCTTTAGCTATTTTGATTAAATTTTGAGAGGAGCCATGCTTGTAACTGAGTCTGAACATGAACTTAGTGACATCAATTCCAGGGATTTCTGTGGAGTAAGCTGGATATAGCTGTCTTGAATGCTGTGGAGTGGGCCACTTGAACCTGTACTTTGGTTAGTCATTATATCTCAGATGCTTCTGTTTCTCTGTCGCTCAGTATCTCACCATATATCTCCCAATATATGTATATATAACTCTCATATGTTTATATGTGTATATACACACACACATGTATATGACTTTATGTATACATAATATTTTTCATTTCTTTCCACTATTTTTTTCATGCCCTGGGATCAAAAAGACTTGTCTTCAACAAATACACTTAAGATTTACTCTGAATCCATATCAGTATGAAACCCAGAGAGGCTGATGCGAGACGATGTGAATCCCTCTTGAATCTACTCCTTAATTTCCTTTAGCTCTCTGTCCTGTGCTATAGACTCTGCACATGAATCAGTTTGTTTTCTTTGCTGCTTCATCTTTGGAATTAGAGGTTCAGTATGTTGACATTGGCACCCAGCATCCTGGTGCTGAGCTCTATTTTCCTTAACTCTTGCTCAAAATAGAGCAACAACAAAAAAGTTTAAGGTTTGATAAATACTTAGTTCAAAGAGAAATCATTTTAACAACATAAAAGTTAAAACTGGATATAGGAAAATTACATTTATTTTAAAAATTCACTATTTATCCAGATGTATTTTTAACATAAATTCTGGTTAATATGCTAAAATCTGTATGAAGTCTTGTTTGAGTGTAATTTGGAACATAAATATACTACATTCAGGTTTTTCTTTTCTGTTTTTTTTGATAAGGTTTTATTTAAATTCCAGTTAACATACAGTGTTATATTAATTTCAGATGTACGATATAGCAATTCAACACTTCCAAACACCACTTGGTGCTCATCATAAGTGCACTCCTTAATCCACATCACCTATTTTACCCATCCCTCCACTGACCTACCCTCTGGTAACCATCACTCTGTTCTCTGTAGTTGAAGGTCTGTTTCTTGGTTTGCCCCTCTCTCTCTCTTTCCCTTTGTTTGTTTTATTTCTTAAATTCCACATATGAGTGAATTGATATCGTTATTTGTCTTCCTCTGACTTATTTTGCTTAGCATAATACTCCCTAGCTCTATCCGTGTCATTGCAAATGACAAGATCTCATTCTTTTTTATGGTTGAGTAATATTCCATTGTGTGTGTGTGTGTGTGTGTGTGTGTATTAGTTGACCATATAGTTGTGGGTCCATTTCTGGGTTCTCGGTTTCACTGATCTATGTGTATGTTTTTGTGCCAGTACCTTACTGTCTTGATGATTACAGCTTTGTAATACAGCTTAAAGTTTGGAATTGTGATGCCTCCCACTTTGGTTTTCTTTTTCAAAGTTACTTCAGGTATTTGGGTCTTTTGTGGTTCCATATAAATTTTAGGATTGTTTATCCTAGCTCTGTGAAAAATGCTGTGGTATTATGGTAGGGATTGCATTAAACGTATAGATTGCCTTGAGTAATGTAGACATGTTAACAGTATTTGTTCTTCCAACTCATGAGCATGGACTGTCTTTCCATTTCTTTGTGTTATCTTCAATTTCTTTCATCAGTTTTTGTAGTTTTCAGAGTATAGTTCTTTTGCCTCTTTGGTTAGGCTAATTCCTAGGTATGTTATTGTTTTTGGTGCAGTTGTAAATGTGACTGATTCCTTAATTTCTCTTTCTACCACTTCATTATTGGTGTATAGAAATGCAAGATTTCTGTGTGTTGATTTTGTATCATGCGACTTTACTGAATTCGTTTGTCACTTCTAGCAGTTTTTTGGTCTTTAGAATTTTCTATATATGGTATCGTGCCATCTGCAAATAGTGAAAGTTTTACTTCTTCCATGCCAAATTGGATGCCTTTTATTTCTTTTTGTTGTCTGATCACTGTGGCTAAGACTTCCAGCACTATGTTGAGTAAAAGTGCTCTGAGTGGACATTCTTGTCTTGTTCTTGACCATAGAAGAAGAGCTCTCAGTTTTTCCTCATTAGGGATGGTATTAGCTGTGGGTTTTCATATATGGCATTATTATTATGTTGAGGTATGTTCCCTCTAGACATACTTGTTGAAGGTTTTTATCATGAATGGATGTTGTACTTTGTCAGAGCTTTTTCTATATTTGTTGAAATGATCATACAGTTCTTATCCTTCCTTTTATTAATGTGATGTATTATGTTGATTTATTTGCAAATATTGAACCACACTTGTAACCAAGGAATAAATTCCACTTGATCATAGTGAATGATTTTTTTAATGTATTGTTGGATTTGGTTTGCAAGCATTTTGTTGAGGATTTTTATAACTGTGTTCGTCAGAGATACTGGTCTGTAGTTCTCTGTTGTGTCTTTATCAGGTTTTGGTATTAGGGTAATGCTGTCCTCATAGAATGATTTTGGATGTTTTCTTTCCTTTTTTACTTTTTGGAATAGTTTGAGAAGAATATGTATTAACTCTTCTTTAAATGTTTGGTAGAATTCACCTGTGAAGCCATCTGGTCCTGGACTTTTGTTTTTTTTAGGAGTTTTTTGATTACTGATTTAATTTTTTTGCTGGCTATTGGTCTGTTCAAGTTTTCTATTTCTTCCTGTTCCAGTTTTGATAATTTACATGTTTCTAGGAATTTATCCATTTCTTATAGGTTGTTCAATTTGTTGGCATCTAGTTTTTCATAATATTATCTTAGAATTGTTTACATTTCTGTGGTTTTGGTTGTTATTTCTCTTCTCTCATTAGTAATTTTATTTGGGTCCTTTCTCTTTCATTTTTTATAAGTTTACCTAGAGGTTTATCAATTTTATGCTATGTTCAGCTTTTTAATAAGTATTTAGTATTTTACTAATTACTTAATAAGTAGTAAGTATTTTAGGTGATACCTTTTAATATCTTTTATTTGCATGATATATATATATATATATATTTTTTTTTTTTTTTTCCCTAGAATGTGGATATGTGACTTTCTATAACCCAGCTTAAGTGCAAAATACTTACCATTCTAGAGTGTTTACTTCTTAGTGGGGCACCTGCATGACATGGCATAGCTGGTTGGGCATTGGACTCTTGGTTTCAGCTGGGGTTGTCATCTCAGGGTTGTGAGGTCGAGCTCCACGTTGAGCCCCACGCTGGGCTCTGTACTCAGTGCGGTGTCTCCTTGAGACTCTCTCCCTCTCCTTCTGCCCCTCCCCGCTGTGCTCTACCTCTCTCTCCATAAAATAGATAAATAAATCTTAAGAAAATGTTTACCTCTGAGTAATTTGACAGAAAGTGTAGTGAGTCAAAGGTAACTGGTATAAAATTGTGCTTTGCTTTTTCCTACCTGAGGAATGTGACTGTTTGATCCATTGACATAAACACAGGTAAATGCAGTGGTCTCCACTGTCTTCAGGATGTTCCTTCTTTCACCATCCTCATAGAGGTTTAACTGGACTCTCTTTCTGTCTCCTGAGCTGACACTTGCTTTTTCTCTAGCTTGCTGTACTTCACATTTATATAGGCATATCCCATCATGTCAGAGATTTAAAGTTCACAGTGCTTTGCTGGGGGTATGGAGTGGTTAATCATGTTCCGTGGTGTTTATCCAGCACCCATAACGTGCTAAGTGCTATAATACTGTGTTATGATGGTGTCTAGCTGGGAGTATAGTATGGCATGGCAGGTTGACAGATTGGATTTTCTTCTGATTTTAATTTCTTAGGCCAAGATGGGAATATTGGCCCAATTTTTCCCTTCTCCATGAGGAGCATTTAACTTTATTCTGAGTTGTATTCCCTGCATACCTACTGACAATCTGAAGATAATATCACTTGGTGCTTGAAGCAAGAAATCCTTATTTGTTCTGATATTATATAATTTATGTTTGCCATTTCAGGCAGGTACAAATTTCTCAGGGTGTATGGTGTTTCTTGTAAGAACATTTAGCAAATTCATCTCAGCTTCTTGAAGACTAGAACTTCAAAACTCAAATGACTACATTTGGCTCAATAACCACAGACAGTAATGACACCTCTAAGTAGCTAATGCAGGCGTGTAATATTCTCATAGCCCTGATTTAACTTTATTTACAGATTAAAATTGAATTGCAGTTGATTTATTGATATAACAGGCAGAAAGTGATTATCAAGCATCCATCACTGATGGAGGAAAAACCAATCAAATTATGCTCCAAGCTTTGCTTTAACCTAACCTAACTCATCACCTTATAAAACTCAAGGATTTGAGTCATATGCTCTCACTAAAGTCAATGAGCCACAACTCCCACTAAACTCCTATCTGCTCCTTTCAAGGCAGGCAGGAGTTACACTAATTTGCACAACCGCAAGTTGTTATGAAAGGAAATGGCAGTGGGCTGGAGATTTAGCGTCTGTACTTCCTCACCATGCTTGCAGCCTTGGTAATATAATTCTGTAATGTTTGTTATAAATCCATAAGGGCTCTGGTACTGGGCTATCTATGAAATGGTGTCAGCCCGTGCTGGAAGGCTGTGGGAAGTAGAGGACGATGATGCCCTCAACAATGACAAGCAGGTTAGGAAAGATGTGTCCTTTTTAAAACAGAACCAAAGTCAGTCTCTGTTTCAGAAAGCAGTGAAACACCATGATTAGAAGCAGGCAACGTGCTGACTTTGGCCTTAGACATTTGTAACTCTCTTCAGAGCCAGAAAAGGTCAGTGTTGAAGAGAATACAGTGGAGTGGATCCACCATCCTGAGCCAGTAGTTGAACTTGGGTACCCACGGGTTTCTGGGTCTCAGAGTGGCCTACTATGGATTTCCTTCCATTTGGACACTAAAAGCTGGTAAAGTTGAAAAATCCAGTGCCATATTTCAGAGGGTCGCTAATGTCATGTGAAGTACACTATGGACATTAACATTCATTCTTATCACTTAGAGAACTCTTTTTTTTTTTTAAAGTATCTTATTTATTTATTTGACAGAGAGACAGCAAGAGAGGGAACACAGACAGGGGGAGTGGGAGAGGGAAAAGCAGGTTTCCTGCTGAGCAGGGAGTTATATATGTAGGCACACATTCATTTTACTGTCCCATCTAATATTGCTGATCCTACATGGTAAACTGTTTTCCTAATGAATATATTTACTCATGTATAAACTTGTTCATCCTCTGTCACATGTATATACATATTTACTTTCTGTATTATCCAAATATGCATAATTTAAAGGAGAGAAAAGTTGTGATATGATGCAGATATCCATATCTGCATTGGAAGATTGTGAAGTAGAGAAACACTGGTTGGCTTCTTTCTTCTATATCAGCATGCTTTTCAAACAGGACAATACAGAGATTTGTTTTAGTCAGTTTGGGCTGCCATAGCAAAATATAGATTAGATGGCTTAAACAACAGACATTTATTTGTCACAGTTCTAGAAGTTGGGATATCCAAGATCAGGTGTCCTTGTGATTGAGTTTCCCTGCCTTGTAGATGGTCACCTTCTCTCTTTGCATCCACATCCAGGAGGAGAGAGCTCTGATCTCTTCCTCTTCTTAGAAGAGCACAAATCCCATCATGGGGGCTCCACCCTCATAACCTCATTAAGTACAAACACCTCTGAAAGCCCCCACCCCCAAAAGCGATCACAATGGGGACTAGAACTTCAATGTATGAATTTTGAGGAAGCACAAACATTCAGTCCATAACAAAATTTATTAGAGAAGAAGTTGCTATTCTCAAAATAAATATTTTCATTTAAGAAATGGAGCCTGTGTGTTGAGCACCCAGTCTATGCCCAGCACAGAACAGCAGGACCATTGTTCTTGCTTCCAAACCCCTTTTATCTGTGTTTACCATTATTGCATATGATAAGCCCCATATTACATATGATATTCTCTCCTAAGATAACCTGTGGGTTTCCTTTTTTTCATGCTCCTCATCTTGCCACAAATCTCCTGTTCTTTTTCATGGAAAATCTCTATCATTTTAGCATCTGCCCTTAACAGCTTGTCCTTCAACCTCTCATCATATATTTCACTGTGGCCCTTCAGGACCTGGAGTCCTCTGTGAGCTCTCATTTTTCTCACCATAACACTGTCACTAACATCCATTGATACCCATCCTCTAAACAAACACGGAGGAGCATTTAACCTTGGGAATTTAGAAAGCATGACTGTTGCAGGACACAAGATTCTCAGCGTTAACTTGCATGAAAGATACTGGCTCTCAGTTTTACCTTGAGATTCTGTGCAGCAATTTATTTATTTAGAGGTGGCTACATTTCATAGATTGCAGAATATCACGAGAAATCATATGAATTTTAACAGATATTCTCTTTTACTGTGAGAATGTGGTAGTTGGATTATTCTAACAGAAAGGCGAAGGTCTAGCTTTAAATGCCATTATCTGTGTGTGCTTGCTAGAATTTTAACTTCGGTGCGGTGCTTTCACAGATTACCATGCCTCAGGGGACCTAGGGAGCATTAAGCACAGGCCATTGATGGAATAAACCATGCATGCTTCGTAGGCATGCACACCAAATACTCTTATGAAAAAGCACTTGCTTTTCAGTGATTGAGTTGTAAGCACTAGCTCCTTGACTGCTTCATGAGAAACTCATTTCATATTCTATTTCATTCAACTAATATTTTTTTAGCCCCTAGTATAATTCATTCATTGCTATAAGTCCTAGAAATATAAAGATGAATATGGTTCCGCTCTTGCCCTCAAGAAGTGTATGGTTTGGAGATGAGAAAAACATCTATAAAGTAGATACAGTGCAGCGAGATAAGAATTAGCCAATTAAAAAATTTGAATGTGTGAATGGACCTATTTATGGCGCGGATGAAGAGTGAGTAAAATTGTGTCAGTAGAAAAGGAAGAAATAGCCTTCCATAGAGAGACCTGCGTGATGACCCGCATGAACCAAAGGTAGGGATTAGATAGCTTGGGAATTTATTTTATTTTATTTTATTTTTTATATTATTTTATTTTATTTATCTCACTTTAGTTTTTTAGGCAGGATGGGATGCGTCTAGGACTCTGGGGGATAGTCAGGGTTGGAAATACAGATTTGGGAATTTATTGGCTTTTTGGTACTTTTAAAGGTATAGGGAAGCATCTTTGAAGGAAAGAATAGAGAGAAGATGTGTAAGGCCCCCAGTAATAGTGAATAGTTGGAGGAAGAGAAAATAGCGCGAGACCACCAAAACAAAGTCTGGAGAATAGCAGGACTAGACATACTGAAGCTAAGAGCTTGAAGAGCTTGAAGAAAAGAAGTAGTTGATATGTGTATTTTGTGCAGTTATTACCAAACCGGTATTTTAAAACCTTGGTCATCCAGTACACGGAAAGATTATGTTTTGCTGTTGTTATTGTTTTAGAGTATGTTAAGACATCTTAAAAATCTCACAAGAGATTTTTTCCCCATGTGGAGATGCTGAATGTCAAATTAGTTTTTCCTCTCAAATGTTCAAGCCGTGCCATAATTATGACTTTGTAAGAATGCTGAGATTTGAACCTTTCTTTCTTTCTGTCTTTCTTCTTCTTCTTCTTTTTTTTTTTTTCCTTTTTAAATAGGCCCAGGGTTAGCTACACTGACTACACTGGGAAGTATATGAAATCAGTTTTGGCACCCTTCCTTTATTCCCAGCCAAATTCTAGAAAGAAGGTCTACTGGTACTTAAAAGAGAAAGTGCTAATAACTCACAGCCAAAGTGAAATTGCTCAGAATGGTCTTGCCAAATCCCTCTTTGGAGTTTGATAGGGTTATTACCCTGAAGCACAAGAATTTCAGGGAGCTGCTTTCACACAGAGGGCAGTACAATTAGGTGAGCCTCAGGTGATTCAGCAAGGAATGTTGACCAAGTGATCATTGCGTATCTGGAGGGAGGCCACTGACCCTGCCCTGTTCAATACTTTCATCAGCAATTTGGATGAAGTCCAGGGAATAAACCAATGGAGAGTAGCCACAGGGAAGCAGATATTTGTTCTGTAAAAGGTTACACTTTCTCTTAGTTAAAATTGTCCAAAAATGTTTTGGGTCTGTCAGTGGTAGAGAGCTCTTCATCACTGGGGGTGATAAGTGCTATAAAATCCTGGATGTTTTAGGGTCATTTTCAGCGTGTGGGGAAGGATTGGATTAGGTGACCACTGCTTTCTTTTCCAATTCTAATTTTTTTTTAAAATTCTGAAGACATTCTCTATGTCTGCATACTCTAGATGTGCTTTCCTTGCACGAAGAGTGAAATAAGAAGATTGCCGTGGAAATGGCATTCCCTTTGACCTCTTCTCTCTGAGTGTCACCTCTATACTTTTTCTCCTTTGAGCTTGACTCTATAAAGTGATTGTAAACCACAGAGTACATTCCTGAAGAATTAATTGTGCAGAAGAGTCTATGGCGTAGTTATCCTGTTTTCAGTTATTATCTGAAGCAGGTTACATCTCTCTGGGTCAGCTTTGCTCTGTCAAGGAAAAAAAAATCCCATTTCTTAAGCTCTGTAAAGCAGGCAATATGAAGTGAATCATATATGCAGAGGGTTGAAACAGTGAACTGGAAGTGATTCTTCTTAAGGCCAGAGACCCATGCTTGTTTCATATCTAACATCTCTCCAGACTGTGCATCTAGGACACAGCCACTATTACATAGCGTCAGATCCTAACCCATGTGCTCCCATATCTTCAGGCTTTGAACTGTCTGCATTAGGGCCACTAATTTACTTCACTCCACACCAGTTAGTTAACTCCAACTAGGGATCTAAATATATGCCTTCTCCTTTTGCAAAAAATCCCTACTTCCTGACAATCCCCATACTTCTCACTTGATACATTTAGGGAAGACACTCATGCCAAGATTCTGCACAAGAACTTCATTTTAGAATTTCAGACATTCTTGGATTCAGCAAATCAGAATTCAGTTCTTTCCTTTGAAGTTACATATTCAGGAAACCATATTAAGCTAACTAATCATGCGATTATTATGACAATTTAGAATGACTAAATACAGAATTTCACACTTGGCTGATTGCCAGGGTTGTCTCTATCTCTTTTTTGACATAAATTTCCTGCAGAAGAGAATCAATGTAAGAGCCAGATAATTGTTGTAGGAATTCCACGGCCATCTTCTATTTCCATATCCCTTATTTCACTTCCAGGCACACATGAAATGGTCCAGTTGGTCTGTCATCCCTTTCATCCGCGTGCCGTTTCTGGTAACCAGTTGGCACTGGCATTTGTGACAGGTATTTGCAAAATTGGTGGCAAAAGAACTTTCTTGAAAGGCAGAATAAAAAAAAATGAGGAGGTTTAGAGGTCAGGCATTTTTGCATATCTTATATAATTGACAGTGGTTTGTTCCTGCCATGGTTCTTCTCTGACCTATTAGTGAAGGGCAACATTCTTAAAAAGTGTTTAATTAACATGTACATTTAGTATAACAAAAGCTCTTGCCTTAAAGTGCAGGCCACATGGAGAGACAGTCCATGAAATTTAAAAAAAAAAAAGTATTTACCTCCCTCCATAATTACTGTGGCTTTTTGTACTTGCATCCTTCATCTTATTAACATCACAGTGGGATGGTATCACTCACTGGTCCTGGCAGGCGCCTATCTGCCCTGCTCCTGGGGAGACTTTTCAAAGGGGTCCAGGGCTTCAAATACCATTTGCTCCTTGTGAACTTTGCAATGCTCCATCCTTTAAAAAAAAAAAAAAAAAAGAAAGCTCAAATTTTTACAAAACAGAGTTGTTTCATGGATCGAGAGTGCCGAATTTGCCTCTCTTTTTTTTTTTTTTTTTTTTTTCGAATTTGCCTCTCTTAAAGCCAGTTGGGTTTTACTCTAATAAATATAAAGCTTGTGTAGAAAATTTTGCATTTATTGGATGTTTTATAAAAATCTTCATCAAATAATGGTTTATGTCAGCTTGGACATCAGAACTTAGACTCTACCTGTGATCCCCGTGTTTTCCCATAAAAAGAATTTTTTAAATATGCAAACCATTTTTTTGTTTGCTTTTTACCAAAACCGTGAATCTCTTTAAGTTGGTATGTCATCAGTGTATCTGTAAATGAAATGATCATTTAGTTATTTGAATGGTATGAAATTTAAGAAAAGAAGTTTGTGCTCTCAAAAGAAGATTTTTTTTGTTTGATTGGTTTTTGTTTTTTTTATTGCTTTGAAATATGGTCAGTGGAGTTTGGAAATTTTCTCACTGTGAAAATTGGCTAAGTCGAACTCCAACAGCATTTTGAAATGAGGACTGAAACAGTTATACCATAAGTTAGATAAAAAAAAATCATACTGTTGAGTGAAAGAAGGGAGCTTGGGCCTGAGTTATGTTTGATTATTAATATTAATTAAACAACTAAAGCACTTGAAAATTTAGCAATTTTATAGCTAAGTATGAAGTTTTCATTGCATTATTATATTTTCCTGCTTTGCAGTCAGATTTAGCCTGAATTTTACTCACAGTTTAATTAAGGATATTAACCTTGACAGGTGAGTTTCTGGCTATGAATACTTACCCCAGAACCAACTAATATGTGATTTGAGCACAGTGAGATAGTGCAATAAAAGTGACCTATTTAAAGAAAAATTTCGATTTTGCATTATGAAACATATATTTTTGAAGGGCATAGACAAGTGTCTTTTATAACACTATGAAGCATGATATGCACATTTCCATTTGTCCTTAGAATTAAAACTTTTCCAGAAATCAAAGAATTAAATTACTCAGTCCACAAGAGTCTTTTTTTCCTCTGGAAAGCTTTTCAATTCAAACATTTTCTATAGACCTCTGAGTACATAGTACAGGGTAGAAGACACTATGATAGAAGCAAAAGAATCCCCCTATTTCAAGATAGACTCAAAGTATCTTCTTATGCATGAAAATGTTGGCTGCCCCTATGGGCACATGGAGGGTTTTTGAGTCATAGAAAAGGTTAAGGGAGTTTTAATAAGAGATTATAGCATTCTCTGCATGCTGATGCTTTCCTATACCCTGTTTGGTAGTAGATTATCCCTTCATTTATCCTCTGCTCAAATAGCTTCACTAGTCTTTATTTTCTGATTATGTGTATTTGTTCCATTTGGCAGTCACTAAGGGGATGGAGAAGCAACTAGGTCATGGGATCCAATATTGTTACCAGCAGTAGTTAATTGAACCTGACAGAACAGAATTGAAAACGTAGACATTTGAAGACCCAACTCATCAGCTGTAAAAAGGTGAGAGATGTTGTGAAAAATGGCACACACTGATGCAGCGGCCATGTAGCAAGCTCTGTAGTAATTATGGCTTGAGGAAACCTGGTTACGCAAAAGCAGCAAGGAAAAAAGCATATGTAGGATTAGGAAGAGCTCATTTCAGGAAGCATGGCAGGGTGCAACTGCATTGCTGAATTCTTAATTCTCTTTTTAATTAATTTTTCTTAACGTCTCTCTCTTTTAAAGCTCATGTGTAGGAACTATTAAGAGCCCAAATTTAAAATTTTACAAAATGTTGCACTTCATTGAAGATATTTTACATTTTGACATTTTTTATTCATATCATAATGCATTCTTCTTTTGATAATTATAATTCAAAGGAAGATTGTATTGCAGTGCATATATTTGATATCTCCAAAGATCATAGCATAGTCTGACATACAAAGCAGGTGATTCCTATATGTTGAGTGAATTAAACTTCAAAATTTTAGAGTTTCTGGGTTATCCTTATCTCCTCAATTAACAGTGTACAATATTATAAAAGGCATTTGATTTTTAAAAAATTTAATTTAATTTTTTCAGTGTTCAAGATTCATTGTTTATGCACCACACCCAGTGCTCCATGCAGTACGTGCCAAAGGCATTTGATTTTATTGAGTTTTTTGAATCTTATTAAATTATACTTGTAGATTCAAAAAGCTGCAAAATATAATTTTTAATACAGTCTTAGAACAAAATTCACAAATAGTAATATCAGAGCTATAGCTCCCCTACGTTACGGTAAAGCTGTATGTTAAAGTGAATTTTACATTAATTAATTATTAATTCATTACATTAATGAAGTGGAATTCCTGGCCTTTAGTTTTGGTTCACTTTCTTACGTTAGTGCAAACTCACACCTGCCATGATCCTTGATGCTGTTTTGTTATGACATGGACTGCGTAGTGAGCTTTGTAGTAGTTTTTGGTTGGAGTTCTTATTTCTTTCTTTCTTTGGTTTGGCACTTTTTCCACTCAGTGGGGATAATGTGCTGCGGTGCATGCTGGGAACAAAGTGAGTTTGGCCTTGGGGAGTTATCAGGGAATGGAAAAAGATGCCAAACACTTCAGTCCCTTGGGGAAGGGGTTATAACCTGGTGATGCAGACCCAGTTCAATTGTAAACTAGGCATTAAGATCTTAGAAATATTCAATCTGAAAAGAAGAGGCTCTACTCTGGACTGCTAGAATAAAGTAACTTATGTGCTAGATAAAGAAGTAAATTCTGTGAGGAATTTTGTCTGAAATAAAGCAAAGACAGAGCGCAAGAGTCCTGTAGTGGTAAAACAAATTCTAGACATTTGGAGTCAGATCTAATGACTGACTATGATCTAGGGTAAGGCTCTTCATATGTTTGTTGGTTGGTTTTCTGAAGATTAATTAATTATTTATTTACTTACTTACTTACTTAAGAGAGAAAGAGAGAACGAGTGGCGGGGGGGAGAAAGGCAGAGGGAGAGAGAGAAGCTGAGTCCCTCCTGACCAGGGAGCCCAATGCCAAAAATCCCAAGGCCTCAAGAGCATGACTTGAGCTGAAGGTAGATGTTTAACCAATGGAACCATCCAGGCATCCCTCTCTCATATGTTTTAATAAATTCCTGGGTGTGTGGGGAAACCCTAAATGCTCAGAACTTCCAGGCAGAATAGAACCATACAGGGGATCTCGACGTCTTGGAATTATTTGAGAAGAGGTTCCTACTTCGTTCCATCATGGTGACTTCAAGGTGATAGTTTCTTCATAGCAGAATAAATTCATGCATATTTTAAAAATTCTTCAGTATTAGGTAGTTTGGTTCCTTTTTTCCCAGTCCAGTTCACTTATACATAATATAGGTTGCCAGTTTAAATATAGGACACTCAGAGTCAAATTTGAATTTCAGATAAACAATGGGTTTTATTTTATATAAGTGTGTCTCAAATATTGCATGGGACATAGTTGCACTAAAAAATTATGATTCCTATAGAAAAATAGTACAGGGATAAATATTCTGAATCTTTCAGATTTTTTTTTTTTTTAAAGATTTTATTTATTTATTTGTCAGAGAGAGAGTGAGCGAGCACAGGCAGACAGAGTGGCAGGCAGAGTCAGAGGGAGAAGCAGGCTCCCCGCCGAGCAAGGAGCCTGATGCGGGACTCGATCCCAGGACACTGGGATCATGACCTGAGCCGAAGGCAGCTGCTTAACCAACTGAGCCACCCAGGTGTCCCTGAATCTTTCAGATTTTACAATAAATTTCAGTTATCTTTTTTATGTAAAGTGTAGTTTAGCCACCCTAAAATTATTCAGTGAAATACTTGTTTTGAAAATGAAGGTTTTTAAACATGTAATTACATCCAGGCATTTGTTCTTACAGAGGAGAAGGCTGGGGCTAACATTATTTTAATTTTTTTTTTCTTGTAAGATGCTTCTTGGATTACTTATTTATCCTTGAAATTTAAGTTTTTATTGGGAATTTCTTGTTGACATGTTTTTAAATATGCGTAGGCAAAATTTCAGGTTTTAAAATTTTGTTCTGATCTGGAATGTTTCTGTCTCTTTGACTATCACTTCTGAATTGTTTACTCTTGTAACTTCTCCAAGGAAGGATACTGTTTTCAGTTTCCATCTCTGTTTTCTCTCCTCTCTGTGCCTGGTATCTGCCTCCTCACTTATTCATTCCATTCAGTTTTCTCCTCCTAATTCTTGGT
>PISX010019236.1:0-38622 GCA_004024625.1 Mellivora capensis
GTATCATGCTTAGTGAAATAAGTCAATCAGAGAAAGACAACTATCATATGATATCCCTGATATGAGGAAGTGGAGATGCAACATGGGGGACTAGGGGGGCAGAAAAAGAAGAAAAGAAACAAGATGGGATTGGGAGGGAGACAAACCATAAGTGACTCTTAATCTCACAAAACAAACTGAGGGTTGCTGGGTGGAGGGGATTGGGAAAGGGGGGTGGGGTAATGGACATTGGGGAGGGTATGTGCTATGGTTAGTGCTGTGAAGTGTGTAAACCTGGCAATTCACAGACATATACCCCTGGGGATAAAAATATGTTTATAAAAAAAATAAAAATTAAAAAATAATTGCACAAAAAATGGAAAGAGAGGAGACTACTGGGCTTCTATTACAGTTTGAAAATGTCTGATCATTTGGAAGTACTGTTGTTTATAATCAGAATAAGTCACAATTACATAAGAAACTCCTTAAAATATGAACGCAGTGTATATCATTTAACTCCAAAAGCTGTTTTTCTGAATCTTCTTTTGGAAATTGTGAGGTCTTTATTAACATGAAGTTTTTTGGAAGGCAGGAATCCTCTATTAACAGAAAGACCATTGGAAATTTAAGGGATCACATCTTGCATCTTATTCTAAACCATAACCATCTATTACATCTTTTTTTTTTATTTCATTTCTTTTCAGCGTAACAGAATTCATACTTTTTGCACCACACCCAGTGTTCCATGCAATTCGTGCCCTCCATAATACCCACCACCTGGCTCCCCCAACCTCCCACCCCCCGCCCCTTCAAAACACTCAGGTTGTTTTTCATCTATTACATCTTGAAAGAGATCAGCAGGAATGGAATGCAGGAACTTGTAGATGAACTGAACAGAGCAAAATGAATAACTATTCTGGAAATGGGAGGCAGACTAATGAAGGGAAGGTGGGAGAAGATGGATACATTTTTATTTCTTCCAAAATTTACATAAAGTTAAGCATGACCTTTAGGATGACATCTGAGGATAAGAGGTGTTGCATAAGGGAAAACTCAAGGAAATTCTGAATAAGATAATATTAGGACTTGCAGAATTGATACGCATTTTGAACTATCATGAATGACTCCATTGAGTATGGAGTGGAAAGGAAGCCAAAGAACTTTTTGAAAGGGAATGGACAAGAAACCTTAATAATGAGTGACATTATATATCTCTTTTTCCATGATAGCCACATATACAGAGTGACAAATATGGCTAGAGAGGTAACAATCAAGAACGAGGTGGAGAAAAAAAGTGTTCATTTTTTAAAACGTCACCTAATTACAATGTGGTGTTGACTTGGTGTTTTTCTTAGGTGCCTTACTTATATTATAGAAGGAGAGAGTGGGGGAAAAGACCATAGATGGAAATTTAATATGGGATATTTCCTTTGGTTAAAACATGGGTCAATAATCATCATCAATAGAAAATGTCAAGTGACTGAATTTCCCTTTACTTTATTGTCCCCCCAAATTATGATTCGATTGACTAGTAAGTACCTAGATTTATGACTGAGAGTCATTTTATAATGAGTGTACAGAAGATAGAAACACTATGAAAAAAGAGAAAAATGAAAAACTTTTTTGAGCTCAAAGGGAATAGGAGAGCAGAAATAACATGCTTCCCAAATATGTTGAAAGTTTTGGTACAATCTGGACCAAGGGTTGAGGCATTTGGAAGCTAGATGGACACAGACTTCCTAGGAAAGCAGATCCTGAAGAGATACAGGTTAAATGTGATCATGCAAATGGTTGGATTAATGAGTATTAAAAAAAGTTCAGTAACTGCACAAAAATAGACTTGGTCTCTAATACCAGAGTTCATATTTGCTCACCTGGCCATTGTTCCAAAAGATGTTACCATCCTTATTACTGCTGACTTCATCTTGCTATACTTCAGTTCCCTTTTCTGTATGTGGACTGTGTTGGTCTGGATGACTTCAATGCTCTTTTTCAACTGTATCCCTTTGTGAATTCATTAGGTTTTACTGACTTCAAGATTCTACTTAAGAATGTTTTGGTCTCATGAAGATTGTTATGAGGAAGTTATTGGAGATAAGCAGAGAACTGGTCATCATACCAACAGCAATACAAATCTCAAGAAAAGGCAGAGAAGATAGAAATTGTAACATCTCCTCACTCAATACAGGTGGGGAGAGTCAGGACAGACAGTGTTGTGCTTGATAATAGAAAAATCTAGAAAGTAATGGAGAATTTGTGTTTCAGCAACTCACAGATACTTGAGAGCTCTTAGCAGTGGGACTTGAGTCTCTACCACAATCTTGTCAGTTGTGCTATTGCCCAACATTACAATCACCTGTATTGAAATGTAAAATTTTTGAGGGAAACCACGTGGGTAAGGAAAATTCTCCTCTATCTTCTTGGGTTCTCAGTGGTTCTGAGAAATAAATGGATAGTGGGCAGATTAACAAGAGAAAAATCATACAAATGTATTTGATGTTATAAGTTTAATATGGCACAAAAGAGTTTTACAGAGGGAAGAGAAATCCTGCAAAGAAACTGCTAGGCTTGGAGGCTTTAAAAAATTTATTTATTTGGGATGCCTGGGTGGCTCAGTTGGTTAAGTGGCATCTTCGGCTCAAATTATGATCCCAGCGTCCTGGGATCGAGTCCCACATCGGGCTCCTTTTTCGGCAGGGAGCCTGCTTCTCCCTCTGCCTCTGCCTGCCACTCTGTCTGCCTGTGCTCTCTCCCTCTCTGACAAATAAATAAATATTTTTAAAAATTTATTTATTTATTGAGAGGGCTCACTATCATAAACAGGGACTGGGGGGGGCTGCAGAAGAGAGAGAGGGAGAGAAATAATCCTCAGTGAGACTCTCCACTGAACACAGAGCCCCATGTGGGGTTCTATCCCAGGACCCTAGGATCATGACCTGAGCCAAAATCAAGAGTCAGCCACTTAACTGAATGAGCCACCCAGGTGCCCCAGCTTGGAGGCTTTTAAATCATTTTGACAGAGGAGGATAAATATAAAGGGAAGTGACAAAGTAAAAGAAAGGGACTTGGAGTTTCCAGGTGTGACAAATTGTAAGAAGACAAATATGCTAATATATTAATATTAGTTATATATTATAATAATATATAATAATAATATAATAATATTAATATACTAATGGTAAATAGGGGCTAGTTAGTAAGGTTATGCACACTCAGTCCATATTAAATACGTCATTAGGGAATTGTAGTTTAAAACAATGAGGTACGATTACATATCCAAAATCCAAAATATGGACGACACTAAACACTAGCAAAGATACAGTAAAAAGATCAGTGGTTGCCAGGCATTATAGGAGAGGGAAGGATGAATAGGTGAAGCAAGGAGGATTGAGGGGTAGTGAAAATACTCTGGGTGACACTATAATGGTGGATATAGATCATTACACGTTTATCAAACCCATAGAATATAAAACACCAAAAGTAAACTCTGAAGTAAAATATGGAATTTAGGTGAGAAACAAACAAATAACAACACAAACAAAACAAACAAGCCCTTTCCCCATAAAACCTGTTCTTAAAAATTAATCATAGGTGAGTATGTGCACACGCACATGCACACACACACACACACGTGTGTACTGCTATATAATCAATGCATCAGAGACAAAATCACAGCAGAAAATATAAAATATTTGGAACTGAGCAACAATTAAAGTGCTACATATAAAAATTTGTGGTATATACTAAAACAATGTAAATCAGAAAACATATTGCCTTAACTGAACATGTCAGTAAATGAGAAATTTGAAAATCAGTAAGCTAAGTTCTCTCAAGAAATTAGAAAGAAGCAGCAGAGTTTTAACAAACAAAAAATAAAATAGTGTGTTAGAATCAAAATTAATTATTTTTTCAAAATGGAGCAGACCAAATTAGAACAGTGCATGGCATCAAGTAAAGGTTCTATAACTGTGAGCTATTATTACAGTTAATTAAGTGCAGGGGTGTAATAAAAATGTTCATCTACTAAGGGTCTGGAGATCTGTCTTCTAGTCCTTTTTCTTTTTCTTTGAACGACTAGATATTGTGTTACTTGTGATGAGTCACATAACCCCCTGGAACTTGATTACTCAATCAAAATGAAAAGTCTGGATGAAAAGTCATGCCCAGTCCTGTGTCTCTGGGATTCTATTTTTCCAGGACCCTGGTAGAGGCAACAACTTGCCTTATATAAAATTCCACTTGTAGACTTTTCTTACCGTATGGACCACTACTGCCTGTATGGGAATCTAGAAAGGATGAAAGTCTAAACTGTGCATAACTAATATTATTAGTAGTAGGATTAGTATTAGTAGTACAAAACTTATGGCAAGGTTGACCCTCTTGCTACTGTTATTTCCTCTCAGGGTGGTCACAGTTAATCTGTGACTAAATTCCCATCAGGAAAACCAAAACCCTTTTCTCTCTTGAGAATCCTTTGTCTTGGGAAATCTTGTGACTCTTCTAAGGCATGTTACAGAGGTTGTGAGCTGCTGCTACGTGTTCCTAGCTTGTTAAATCAATCTCATGTTCGTTTACTCAAGGAAATTCTGGTCTGAAAGAAAATGGAAGCAGGCATTTTCATTTCTCCTACAAGTAGAAATGAAATAGAAAACTACTTTCTTTTTCAAAGTCCGGAGAAAAAGGTCATGGTGCATTTTTCCCCACAGTACAGGGAAGTCTTTCTTCACTTTCTCTTGATCTTTCCCTTCTAGCATATTCTAAAAAAGAGACTGATAGCTAGGAACAGGACCAGAGGAACCACTGTTCTTCACTTTATCTGTTCTCTATAAAATAGCAGTCCCCAAAATGTTGTCAGAGACCCTTCTGGGGGGTACAGCACCTTTCAAATTATTTTCCTAGTAACGTGAAGAGATTATTTGCCTTTTTCACTGCCATTCTCTCCTGTGTCTACAGTGGAGTAGGAAAAACAGACAGACACCAGACTTTGTGGTTAGAATGAGTCCATAAACAGACCCTACATCAAATCATCAAAGCTCAAGGAGAAGAAGAGACTTTAAACTGGCAGGGCAGTGGAGTTGGACAAGATAAATCCTCGAGAAATGTTTCATGGAGACCGAAAGTCTTGAAGGTTTGACAGAGGCTTTATCCATTAAAGCTGACTTCTCAGATCTGGAGGCACAACTTTCTGAACCCCAGCATCTGCTCCCTTGGCTCTAAAAAATTACCACCATTGCTTGATGGGAGTACATTCAAACCACACACATACTGTGTAGCCACTTTACATAGCTGGCTCCTTTCCAAATGCTGCCCTAATGCACCTAAAAAAGTATTTAAATTTAAATACTTAATAAAAAAATAAAAATTTTAAAAAGGTATTTAAAATTGAAATATGAGATTCAAGGAAGGTAGAGAATTAAAAAAAAAAGTCATACCACATTTTTTTCCCAGGGAAAATTTAATTAGATTTGCAAAAAAGGAAATTTTACTTACTATGGCATTTCTGTTAATCTGTTCCAATATCATTAAGTAATCCAAATGCTTTTGAAAGCACCCTTGTTAAGTACTTTATAATAGTTAGATGTTAATCAAATGTACTATTTGTTTATGAATCTTGTTCAAAAACAAGGTCTTGTGTATGTTAAATGTGTAATCCACATTATGGCACATATGGTTGAATAATTCATTTTAAACAAGGATTTTTAACCATTGTGCATTCTGAAGTAAATAATAGGTTTAATATTTTCAAGTCAGAAATAATTCAATCTATAATTAAGTATGTTACAATAGCTAAACTTCAGAGTTGCAGTGGAAATTCCTGTGTTTCTGTGAAGCTTTAGATAGTTGAGGGAGGAGGAATGATTAAATGCAAAGTGCCCTATTGTCTTTTCCATCCAAATAGGAGATCAAGTCACCACCTCTAAATTTACTAAATAAAATAATAATAATAATAATAATAATAATAATAAATTTACTATATAACTTCAGAATTTCAGGAGTAAACTTTTGAGGAATGATTAACTTGCTAGTCATGCTAAAAATGTACAGATAATGATTGTAATGGGTGCTCTTTTTCTGGAAGCAAAGTAAGAGAGCATAGCCTTTCAAAAATTCCAACCAAATCTCTTCTCTGTGGTATTATATAAAGGAACACTGGTGCCATGCTAGCCAGTGCCTTTGCTTTCTCCTGTTCTTCTTTAAGAACAATGGGAAAAAGTTAAATAAACATATTAGCTTTTGTTGAGAGATTAACTGGAACTGCCCGATTTCAAGCTTTATTACTTGTACTTTTCAAGTGACATCTCAGGTGGAGATCTTCTGAAGTATTTTGTATAGATAAATTTTCAGGCAGCCTCTAGAATTATAAAGGTTATAGACATGCCCTTGATTCTTTCAAGAGGAAACTTTTATAGAGAGCTTACTAATGCATACATAAACCTGAGGAGGAAGTTAATTTTTTTTTAAAGGATGCTTTGATAAAGGAGATTTCTGAGAACATAGTAAGTCTTCTGCTTTCCATGTCAATCAGCCCATTTCAAATAAGCAGGATGGAACAGCCTGGTGATCCCAGATCACAGCTCAGTTAGAAATCAATCTGGATTATGCATTTGAAGCTTCCCACAGTGCTCTGCACATAGTGAACCAATATATATGATTAATTATTCTTTTAGAAGTTAAAGTCTGAGGGATTGAACCTCTTTCCCATTTCTTCCTATCTCTTAACTACCTTATCACCTACTCCCTTGTTGAAATGGTGCTAATTCATTTATTTAACAAGTATTTACGGGGTGTTTATTGTATGACAGGCACTGTTTTCGACATTGCCTGACAAGGTAGATCTTTACTCAGCCTGGAAACTAGTGAGGGGAGCAGCCATGCCTGTAAGTGCATTGAGACCCAGTGGAGGAAGCCTGCAGGGATGGATCCCAATGGTCTGGCACCAGAAATGTCTCCCCAGGGATGGTAGGACAATGCAGGGCTGGAGCTTAGGGGTCTCCCAGGGAGAAAAGGGGCAGGAGGGATCAAAGGAGGCCCTGATTTCACTGAATTCATGTCAGACACAGAGACAAAATCCACTTACCCTGAATTGATCAAACTAGGTTTTCCACTAAAAGGTGGAAATTTGATCTTAAATGGAGGTTAAGATTTCCCTCGCTAACTATTAAACTTGTTCCTTTATTTTACAGTATTAATTATCTTTGGTGTTAACAAACAGGGAAGCCATCCCACAGTGTCTCTGTGTTACTCTGATTCCAGATTTTGTTTCCCAGAAGCTGATAGAACATCTCCAGTACACGTGGTCAGCTCTTTAATTTTGGGCATTCAAGACACATCTCTCGTTTGGCTATTAGTTTTCTTGTGTCTTCCTCATGAAAATTCCCTTCAGGGTAGCCTTCACATTAGCTAGCCAGAAGGGAACATGTGCTTTCTAGTCAAGGAGAATGAGAAGTTCAATAATCTCACCAGTGTCATTACACAGCTAGGGGTGGGGTGGGGGGCGGTGGGAGACACTTAGCTAGTCAGCCAACTTTCCTATGTATTCCTTGCCCTCTAAATCCCACGGCAGTGACTTATTTCTTCAACACTAATATTTACCATAACTTTGTCTGGTCATCAATAATTTGATGATCTCAGATTACTAAAATGTCCTTTGCCTAATTTCATTTCATCTTTCAAAGCTTAATAACTCAATGAAGTGGCCTTGACAACAAAAAATATATTTAGAGAGCATTGTTGCTAGGACTGGATTTGTAGTGTGAAGGCAATAGCTCTGGGTACTTAAGGCCATGAAAAGCTAGGTACAGGCTAAGAAAAGCAGTATGTAAGAGGCAAGTAAAACCTGATGAATGAGAGAGCAAACACATGGTTGGTTTCCTTTGCAGAAGGCTTTTCTAAATATAACCTCCCACCACAGTTTGTTCCAGAGCATAAGTGTTTTCCCAAGAACTTTAGCAAACATCCATTTTTACCAAAATGGGCCAACTATTTTCAACTACTAAATTGTGCTGATTTCCAATGCATGGATAAAAGAATTACTACTTTGAAATTAAAGTTTGTTACTTAAGCAGCAGATTAGATTCAGGCTGCTGCTTGGAGTTGTTGACTTAAACCATAACTTATCAGAAGAAAGGACTGCAATCACTTTATGCCATTTTAAGTCAGTCCGGGTGTGTCTTTCTTGTCCCTGCAAGCTGGCTTTATCTGGGTCCTCTACTCTCTAAATATAAGACATACAAGAGGCTTACAGTCTAAAATTGTTTCTTCTTTTGGTACCTACCCGAGCCATGTTTTGGCGTATTCAAATAGGACACAAGAATCCCAGAAATCGGAGCTAGATACGACTTTTTAAGGGCTGAGAGGTGAAGGGATTTCAAAATGTTATGATGCTCACAAGATCCAGATATCATAGCTGATTTCTATGGTGTGGTCTGCTGCCCGTTTTCTCCATGAGGATCCCTCTATATTATACACTCAGTGGGACAAGGACAAGGACAAAAGGGAAATCAAATAATCATTTTACTGTTAGCTGGACTACTGCCTGAAACCATAATATAAGAATCCCCCATAAAGTTAGAAGGTGT
This sequence comes from Mellivora capensis, assembly GCA_004024625.1. Classification (NCBI taxonomy): domain Eukaryota; kingdom Metazoa; phylum Chordata; class Mammalia; order Carnivora; family Mustelidae; genus Mellivora; species Mellivora capensis. The sequence continues at coordinate 8,559 of PISX010019236.1, forward strand.
AACTGGGGCTTACAGCCCAAACAGCCCTCTTTTTTCCCACAGGACCCCTACATGTGCTGCCAATCCTCGAGTAACACAATCTCCCCAGGATCTGAGTGATGTTTAAAAAAAGGAAAGAGGAAGCATGGTGACTAGGCCCTTACATTAACTTATCAATCTTACTGCACATATGCAAGACCGTAGAACCAGAGTGATAGTAAGATTCAGGATCATGCCAACTCACGTTCATTAAGCACATAGACACCGGAAGCCAGAGGACACAAGCTGCCACCCTATGTTCACTCACAGTGGCCATGCCACCTGATAAACGTGGCTCAATTGTATTAGCAACTCCAGTCATGTTATCCCCCACAGCTCCCCGCAAGGTACAGCAGAGTAACAAGAAGAAGATGGGGAAAGAGAAGCTTTCCCAGTTTTCCTCCTGTTAGATAAGGTTTTCTCCTCTTAAACTGGTGAAGCCAGAACTGGTATATTGATCCTCCTCTTTACCTGATAAACGAGGGTAAGAAAATCTCTATAGCATAGCTGTGAAAATCAGCTTCGTTAGAGGAGTTCATGTCTGTGACCACTTAAGCTTCAGAGGGAGTTTCTTCGATTAAAATATCGATTTAATAGTATAAAGAAAGTTTGTAAAAGTTTTCACAGATGGCTAATTATACTGACCACATAAACATTAATGGCTGGGGCTGCTAAGGGGATATGATGTTCCGCAGTCCCTCAGTCTGACTGTTTTCACTTGTCCACTTCCTCCCATCAATCTTGAATCTAATCCAGTCAGGCTTTCTCCAGGCTTGTCCCTGGATGCTCCTCTTGTCGAGGTCACCTGTGAATGCCAGTTTTTGTCAAACCCAGGTCCAATGGAAGCTCTTGTCAATGTGGGGCCACTGCAGTAAAGCAATAGATGGGTAGCATTTAGCATGGGGAGGACCTGAGGCAACATGAGCCTGGTTCCCCTTATTCCTGTGAGGCAGGAAATAGATCCAGAAAGTTCTTCTCTGGGACAGGGAGAAGGAGGTAAAAGAGGATATGGAAAATAACTCAGAACTAAGAGTCAGCATGGTTGCAGTGGTGTAGGTGAGGGAAACCTATAGGAGGGGTGTGAAGTAGACAGGCAAAGGGGTAGTGCAGCTGAGTCTTTGAGGTTCAAGGGAGATAGGAAGGAAGTGCAGGCGCTAGGGGGATACGTCCTTCTTTTCTTGCTTCATGTCTGCAAGAGCAGACCTCCACTAGAATCACATTCCTGGCCCCTCTCCACCTCATCACTTTTCACCAGGGAAGGAAAAGGAACTGATACGATGCTGAATTAGGGAGAGACAACTGAGAAAATGTAGTGCGTTTCCTCCCTCCCTCTCTGGATCTTTCTATGTGCAGAACACACGTTTTGCTCTTCTCTCTTGAGGTAATGGGGCCTATCTCTGTGTGTTTATGGGGGGAAGGTATTGCCTTTGCCCAGTTGTGCCAGTGATGGAATGTCAGCCTGTCCAATTAGGTAGAGAATATTAGCCAACCTATGGGCCACAAGACCTAAGCTATGTTCTCCCATGTTCTTATGGTCAGCAATCTCAATTTCCCTAAGTCCTCTGTTTTTCTCTTAACTGGATCTCACCTGGAGCAGGAAAGAAAGTGTTAGCTTACTACTCTTCTCAAACCCCTATAAAGATTCTAGATGGCACTCTCAATACTTTTGCTATACAAACAACAAGAAATTGGATAATAGAGTTATGGGGAATATGGGGCCAATGTGTGTGTGTGTGTGTGTATGTGTGTGTGCATGCATGTTTTATAGGAGCTACTGTAGAGTATTTGTAGGTAATAGGATTATCCAACAGTAAGGGGTAAATAATAGAAGATACAGTGGATGGCAGGGGTCAGATGATAATTGCAGGAGCAAAGCCCTTCGCTAGACAAAAGGAGCAAGTGGAAGCTTGTGCACAGGTGGAATGACCACCCTCAGAGGAAAGCAGGGGCTGAATGCCCATGGTAACAGGAAGGAAAACAGAGATTATGGGTTTAGATATAATCAACCATGAGGGAGGATAGGGAAATTCTCTTCTGATTGCTTCCGTTTTCTCAGTGAGATAGAAGAACAGGATCATCTGCTATTAAAATATGGACCAAAATGTAACTATTTGGGTCTAGGTTTGTTGACTCCATCTAAGAATAGCTTTTCCCAGTGTGCATATGATTTCTTCAACATTTAACTAAACCTGAAACTCCTTACCCCTATATGGAGTCTGGTCTTTCAGGTTTTAATTTTAATTTTTCTCTGAATATTTATTCTTATTTTAAACAACTTCAAATTCTTTACAGATGCCCTGTTTTCTGCAGATGCAGAATTGGTAAATAAACAGATGTAGAATCGGTAAACAAGTAAATAAAATAAGTGCTCACTAATTGCCAAGTATTATAGTTATTCTTTACCCTAGAATTTTTATTAAACTAACAGGGAAGAAGTTTTGCATTCCATCATATTTCCCTGAGTGGAATTTGAGACCAGCATAGTCCTGTTTGCAGGTCTATGCTAGTAGCATAGAACCAAAGACAAATTTAGCCATCTTTTCAGTATCCCGACCCTGGACCTATGACAAAGAGTCTACTTAAAATACTACAATCTTCTTAAACAAACATTTTAGAATGATAAGTGTTTTACTCCTTATTTTGATGAAGAGTGGCACAGACAATGGATGGCCAAGAAGCTGGCTGTGTTTTATAATGTATAAAACAAGAGAAAGAATTTTGAAACAAATCAAGGACATCTGTCAGAGTCATAAGAGGCTAAATCCACTTGGTCTCCCATCTTACTGCAACCGTATATGCTAGTATACAAGTTAATTAAGAAAAAAGTAACAGAGTAACAAAAGTGACAACACCGAACATTAAGTAATTTCCAGTTGCCAAAGTCAAAATTATGAAAGAACAAGTGAAAACAGAGCAAATCAGGTGATAATTGAACATCATATCCCACTAAGGACACCAGCCATGTTTATATGATTAATCATCTGTGATAAATTTAAAAAAAGGCATATCTTGTAGGAGAAGGGTGAATAGCAAAGGTATTTGCCTGGAGGGGTATGGTAAGTAGAAAAGGAAAGGACTTTCAAAAGCATAACTTAAAACAATGCTCTCAAATTACTAATGACCAGAAAAATGCAGCACTTTTGAAAAACCACCTTCATGTCAGTGAGTCTGAGCTAGAGTCACAAAGAGTGAACTCAAATATATATGTGACAGGTGTATTGAACATGCAAAGAACTTCCCACTTACAGTTGCTCTAAGTTCAGTTGCTAACTCATTTTTTAATATAATGACTGCAAATATGGAAATAATGACCACAAAATAATGACCAAGAAAAATGAGGAAAAAGGCAAGAAGTAATGTAATAGAATAATAAAATGACTCAATTATCAAAATCTGTTTGGTTCCTTGATTTTCTTAATATAAATAAAAATCTCTAAACATTATATTTTATATTGTCTATAGGATATTCAACTCAGGCTTCACTAACATTTGATGAAGTAGTAGTGTCATGTGAAATGTTAAATGGGCAAGGTAGTTGACAATTTATATTCTACAGAATCAGAATAACAAATTTTCTTCCACTTTTGGGGAAACAAATATATTTGCACCATCTTCTCAGGTCCACAGGCCCAGATCTGTTTATAAGATGAAACTATCCATTTGATCTTGTCAACTTGTAAACAATTCCATATAAATACTCTTTTTTTGTGTTTTTGTTTTTCAGTGCTCATTCATCAAACCTCTCTATTCTTCAGTATATCTATGACTTGATATTTCCTTTAGCATGTTGAAAGAATGAATATCTTTATCTGAAGCAGGGGAGGACTTGTTTTCAATAATCGCATCATTCACTTTTGCAGACATGGCTGGCTGCTTCTTAGGTTCCTAACGTTGTTCAGCTGTGTCTTGATTCACATAAAGTATTCTGTGAAGGTGTTTTAAACAACTCCTGGTTTCCTGTCACAAATTAGAAGTGGTAACATCATGCTCATTAAAGTTTGCTGTACCCCAACCACCAAAAGGCTGAGGGGAGGGAAGTATAGAAAGTAATGCTGCCCATTCTTTGCAGTGCTGAGCTGGGGGTTGGGATGGAGAAGGCCAAGGGCCTAAGAAGACGGGACAAGTACAATTCATTTCATCTGCGTTTCTGGTGTGAAGAGCCTTCCAAGATGTACATTGCAAATCATTTAGGCTTTCTGTAGAATCTCATAACTGCCAACAAGATACAAGAGTTTACAAGGAAAGATTTCAAAAACTATGTGTGTTGTCAGACAGACCTGGATTCAAGTCCTGGCTCTGCCTTCAGTAGCTCTGAATTTGGGCAAAGCACTTGTGTATTTAGCCTGTTTTCTCACGAATCAGAATATTTACCCATAACCATGTCCCTACTCCTATTTTTGTTCAACTATTTTCAAGCTACGTTCTTTAGGAGCAGCTGAGCTTCTGGCTTGGTCTAAAGAGATCCTGGTAATTGTGTGGCTCTGCTGGAGATTGTTTTGGAGATGGACATGTTACCCATTTCTAACCAGTAGGATATGAAGGAGTTCAGACTAGATTTATGAGGACATTTTCCTTGCTAATCTTTCCAGCTACTCTTGCTAGTGTCCATCACTGTGGAAGGATGTGATTTTTAGAAATGGACTAACCATCTTGTGGGCAGAAAGAGTCAAGCTAGAACAATCAAAGTCCACATGGCAAGGAAGGAAGAAGGAAGAACCATATCCTTGAGTTAATGTATTAATAGAGCTTGAGACTTCTTCTTAAGGGCAATAATCAATTCTTATTGTAGAAATCAGTGGGATTAGTTTTCCTATGAAACATGATACCAAAGGCTCCTAACAGATGGGCCAATTCTATAAAATTGGAATTTGAACACCTATATCAGATTTTGAGAAAAGAATAGGATGAAATACACATAAACATTCCACATGGTGTTTGTCATATTGCGTGTGCTTAATAAATGTCACCGTTGTCATAACTGACATTATTATTATTAATTATTATTTCCTAATATGTCAGATTAGGAAAGTTTAAACTAGACAAGTCAAGTGATTTGCCCTAGGTCACAAAGTGACCAAGGAGTAAAGCAGCAAAGAGTCTCAAATTTCTAGGCTCCTGCAAGACAATATGCTTTTTGCCTCATTGTGTAGACCTCCTATGTTAGAAAAGTATCTCTACTCATCACCATCACTCTCATGGGCCCTAAATTTTATACGGAGTTTCTTTTCCACTTTCTAAAATAATGGAACACTGAACAGTCCTTTGATTTAATTGCTCTCTCCTTGTAAGAAATTTGTTTTACTTTTCATATGCTTACAATTATCTTCGATGTTTTCTCCTGAGGAAATAGTAAAACAAAACACTCCATTTTAAGAGCTGGAAAATCGAAAGCAAACAACGAAAGGCTACATATATTATTGTTTCACATTATAAATACTAAGTCCTCAGGTCAGCTCATTTCTTTTCCATTTCACTGTATTTTTTTTTCTACAGTGAGAAAAGAGCCAGAAACTAGAGCTATATCCCAAGGGTAGAGCTTAGACTATGGGGAGAGGTAGGTGAAAGAATATTAGGGAAGAAACTACCCCATGTTGTCAGTCCATTTGCTCCAATTTTCTAACTTTTCCACAAATTGAAGCAGCTGCTAAGTTTTAGTGTTCCTGATAATGTCCTAGATGACTAGAAAAATTCATTTCTCATAAGTTTTGTTTATAACAGATTGAGTTGCTTTGATTTTTGTTTTGTCCTGACCTTATGGTTTCAGGACAAGACTAGTTGTTAAATCTCACAGCATTTCCTAGTATATTTGTGTTTTGCAAAGAAACGAAGCTTTCTCTTTCAACTTAACTATGTGTCATTGTGCAGTGGAAATCATGAAATGTGGCATTATTCTTTTGTAGAGTCATCTCCCAAAGGAGTAGTATTCTTTCATTAAAATTTTAAAAATTACTTTAGAGACTTAGGGCATTGGAGTTGCCTGAGAATTAGACAAGCTGGAAAAATACTGTTTCTCTAAAATTATCAAGAGCTTATTCAGTTAAATAAGTTAATGTGTCCTCATGGCAGTTCCCTGCAATTTCGGATTCAGGGTGGTGGGACTAACACAGAAATTCACCTACCAGTGCCCCACACCAAGTAAACCATGGGAAAAATTAAATCCTCTTGCAGAACTGATCACATCCACTCATATTGGTAGTGGTTTGAATGATTTATTCCCCCAAATCACTCCATCTCAGATGCATCATCTAAGGTAGTATTTCCCTCACCATTAATTGGTCTAGGCATGGGTATGTGAAGCAAGTGAGGCAGTAGGAGAAGCTGGGGGAAGTTGGGGTGGGATTCTGGGATGAATGAACTGCAGACATTTTATCTTAGGATGAGTTCCCTAAAGAATTGATAAAGAATTTGACGTGGACCTTTATGAAAGGTATTTACTGAGCGTGCTCTCTGGAGAGTGGTAATGAGAGAAGAAGAATAAGGCATAGAAGAAAAACTAAGCAGGAATGTGTTCTCAGTGGCCAAATGGCTTCAGTCTGGTCCTACAGGAAAACCTAGAACAAAAATTGCACCTGAGGTTGGTTCTGCCTTGAGGCAAAGGGCTGACCTTTTGTTCTCCCTTGTCAGTCAGTCATTAGCTGCTGGTTGCCCCGTTCTCTTACCCTGCCCTGGAATGGAGGGGCATTACCTCCCAAACAAGGTATTTTCTATTTGGCCAAATGTAATTCTCACAGCAGCTTGGGGACAAGTGTGATGTGAGCAAGACAGCAACAGCATTCCCTACTGATATCACAGGCAAGCCTGCTGTGGATCTGAGGGTGCCCACACACAGAACAGGGCAGGTCCAATTCACCACAGAGAAAAGGAGCAGAGCCTTGGCACACTCAACATACTCCAGACTTCCTGGATATTCTCAGGATTATCCTGAGATAAATGGCAGAAGCCCTCTAGACTTATCTTCTGTTCCTTGTCATCAAAATATTCTAACTTAATACATTAAAAAGAGGTGACATTTCACACACTATTATTGTAATAGGTATACTTGGAAATAAAACATTCAAAGAGCAGACAGATACAGATCAAAGTATATCTTCTCCCTGTATCCCATCCATAGTCATCTCCTCAGATAAGTTGACTATTTTGATTTTTCTCATCTTTTCTCCATAACACAAAGGATTATATGTTTATTATATTTCTATTTCTTTTTTTTATATTTCTATTTCTTTATCAATTCTAAATAGTATCTATTGGCCTGTTGCCATTAAACATGAGAAATTTAGCTCATTGATATTACCTCCACTTTCCTCCTCTTCTGTTTAATGTTTACTAGTTATATGTATGTCTTATATCTTTATTTTCTTATGTTGGGACTTCAAAAATAAATTCATGTCTCTTTAATGGATTCATCAACTTTAGATCATTTGATTCCCCAGAAAGATGTAGCAAGGTCTGTATCTGCACCTCTTCCTTGACCCTTCTCCTTGCTCTAGGTAAAAACTTTGCTCAGTTCTACCATTTTTATGTTGTTAAAGTTATAACAGTCCTATTTCTCCATAACCTTTATAGCAGACCTTGTTTAAGCCCACTGCTCCAGGTCACTCCAGGTATACTTCTAGAGATCAGAAGTCCAAATACATTAAATACATTTAATTAAATATTATATTAAATTTTATTAAATAAATCTTCTGTTGCATATATAAGAATGGATTTAAGGGGAGGTGACCAGGATGAGGACTTGTCCAAATTTGAACAAATGGGAGAATAAATTGGAACATAACATAAGGAGTAAAGGAGAGAGAGATTTAAGAAACAGTTAGGAAATGAAATCAGCAAAACATAGTCATTGATGAAAGTGGGGTTAAATGAAAAGGTGGAAATAAGTAACATCCCAAGTTTTCTAGCCTGGTGACTGCTGCAGCCACTGATGAACCAATGGCCACCAGGAGATGGAAATGGCAAGCAGAGCTGATCAGTCAATTTGGGAGATACAGAGTTTGTGGTATCTGTGGGGGTATTTAAGATGAAATAGACAGCAAACACCTGGCTATAGAAGTCTAAAGATTTGTGAGGATAAATTTGGGCTAAAGGTGTCTATGTAGCTGTCATCAGGGTATTTATTGTAGGTACAGGTAAAACCACAGCAATTTCCCAGAAGGAGTTGCATGATAGTGGTAGACAATGGCCCCCAAAGATGTCCATGTCATAATTTCTGGAACCTGTGAATACATTCCCTTACACAGCAAAAGACTTTTTGGACATGATTAGGGTAAGGATCTTGAGATGGGGAAATTATCTTGGATAATCCAAGTAAGTACAGTGTAATCACAAAGGTCCTTATAAGAGGAAAGTGGGAAGGTCAGAGTCAGGGAAGCAGATATGATGGCAGAAGTCAGAGAGAAATTAAAAAATGCTATGCTGATGGTTTTAGCGATGGAGGAAGGGGAAACCAGCTAAAGAAAAGCAGGCAGTCACTACGAGCTGAATGAGGCAAGCAAACAAAATCTCCCCCCAAACTCCCAATCCTCCAGAAGGAATGAGCCCTGCCAACACCTTGACATGAGCCCAGTGGGACTGATTTTGGACTTCTGCCCTCCACTATTATGAAACAACAAATTTGTGTTGATTTAAGCCCCTACATTGATAGTAGTTTGTTATAGCAGCAATAAAAGGCTAATACTGTGAACTTGTGTGAGTCACTTGAGATCTACTTGACTCTGTTAATTCTGTCATTCCAAAAATGTGTCCTGAATATCTACTCTGTGCCAATAAAGCTGACTTTAGAAACCAAGGGAATAGTAGAAAAGAAAGAAACAAAAAGAAATAATTGTAAATACTGAGAGGGCTGACATAAATAGAACTTTGTAAGGGAGCCATGGGGTCAAAAAGGATGGAGAGATCAATTTTCTCGAGGATAAGAGATAAGGAAGGCCTCATTAAGGTGATGAAGCTTAGCTAAGTCCAAAGGATGTCTGTGATTTCCTCAAAAAGGCAAAATTCTGAGATCAGTGAAACCTTTTTAAATGGAGTGACTAATTCCAAGACATCATGGGAAATAGGCAGCCATCGTGGACTGAAGTAAATGACTTGGTCAATTATTTTTTCTGAAGTTCTCTACTTATCATGACTCACACTTCACTCCTCCAGATGATCCCTTTGGATGGTGACATTCAACATAGCCTGCCATTCTTGAAAAAATGGATTCATTTTAACTTGAATACCTCTATAAAGATTCTATTTTCAAGTAAGTTCTCATTCTGATATAGCAGAGATTAGGATTCCAATATATGTCTTTTCTTTTGATGGAGGGACACAATTCAACTCATCTCAGTTGATGACCTCAGTTCATTTATATTTATGAATGGATTAAAAAGAGCTGGTACATTAAGAAGCTACTTTGTCTTTTTCCATGCAGAGGAAAAAACTGAGAATAGAAATTTGACAATAGATAGGAAAAGGGCAAGAGCAAGACAAAGTTCAGGGAAAAAAATATACAAGTAATGCAACTAGTGACAAAATAATTTTACTTTTTTTTAAACTTTATTTTACTTTTTCGGTGTTCCAAGATTCATTGTTTATGCATCACACCCAGTGCTCCATGCAATACGTGCCCTCCTTAATATCCACCACCAGGCTCACCCATCCTTCCACCCCCCCTCCCTTCCAAAACTCTCAGTTTGTTTCTCAGAATCACAGTCTCTCATGGTTCATCTCCTCCTCCAATTTCCCCCAAGTCACTTCTCCTCTCCATCTCCCAATGTCCTCCATGTTATTTCTTTTGCTCCACAAGTAAGTGAAACCATATGATAATTGACTCTCTCTGCTTGACTTAATTCACTCAGCATAATCTCCTCCAGTCCCGTCCATGTTGCTACAAAAGTTGGGTATTCATCCTTTCTGATGGAGGCGTAATACTCCATTGTATATATGGACCATATCTTCTTTATCCATTCATCTGTTGAAGGGCATCTTGGCTCTTTCCACAGTATGGCGACTGTGGCCATTGCTGCTATGAACATTGGGGTACAGCTGGCCCTTCTTTTCACTATATCTGTATCTTTGGGGTAAATACCCACTAGTGCAATTGAAGAGTCATAGGGTAGCTCTATTTTTACTGTTTTTAAACCCATATTAAATTTTCTATTTGAATATTTTTAAGATTTTTAGTCTTTTTTAGAAGAGAGTTTGTAGCAGCAATGGCCACGATCGCCAAACTGTGGAAAGAACCAAGATGCCCTTCAATGGATGAATGGATAAGGAAGATGTGGTCCATATACACTATGGAGTATTATGCCTCCATCAGGAAGGATGAATACCCAACTTTTGTAGCAACATGGATGGGGCTGGAAGAGATTATGCTGAGTGAAATAAGTCAAGGAGAGAAAGTCAATTATCATATGGTTTCACTTATTTGTGGAGCATAACAAATAACATGGAGGACATGGAGAGATGTAAAGGAGAAGGGAGTTGAGGGAAATTGGAAGGGGAGATGAACCATGAGAGACATGGACTCTGAAAAACAACCTGAGGGTTTTGAAGGGGTGGGGGGTGGGAGGTTGGGAGAGCCAGGTGGTGGGCATTATGGAGGGCATGCATTGCATAGAGCACTGGGTATGGTGCATAAACAATGAATTCTGTTACGCTGAAAAGAAATAAAAATAAAATAAAATAAAATAAAAATTAATCATTCAACTAAAAAAAAAGAAAGGAGTTTGTGATGTCATTCAAGATTTTTATAAATACAAGTTATTGCATGAAGTAAACTGGACCTGAAATGAGATTAAAATAATTAATTGATGCAGAATTGTTCTCATAAGGAAGCATAAAAGTTGATGGTGAGGTTGGGCAGCTGGAAGAGGAAAAAGAGAGGATCAGTAATACTGGAATACCCTGCTTCTTGTATCCTAGGCTCTCCCCTGGGAAAGGGGAAGGAAGGAGCAAGAATTCGGAAGAGCAGGAAGCTAAACTTTAGGGAATGCATTTCTCAGCAAGACATTATTAGAGCCTTCGAGGATGACACCCTGTGGGATATCGTCACAGCTGGAGGGGGTTTCAAGGGAACAGTAAAGTTAGTCTGCTTCTCAAGCACAGGGCCATCCCAAAACACCAGGGCACAGTCAAGAAAGGGACAGCAACTCTAAGTACATCCAAGAGAATAAGCTGCAGGCATATGCCAATCAGATGTGTTTTAGACAGGGGTTAAAACAAGAGAAACATAGCTGTGAATGAGTAACAGAGGCATGTAAGTTTTAATATTCTTCCTCTGATCTGCTTTCTAGCACATCTATCTTTTTTTATTTCTCTTTAATGTGTATACTTTCATTTTGTTTCAAAATAATAAACAGAGCTATGAAAACAGGGAGTTAACTTGAAAAAAATGAGTCAATTGAAAAGAAAGGGATATCATCAAGACACCAAGATACAAGACCGTAATTATCAGTGAAGTAACACAGGTTTCCTTAAATATTTATTAGTTTGCTAAAGCTGTTGGCATTCCTTGGCTTGTGGCCACATCACTCCAGTATCTGCCTCTGTGCTCACAGTCCTTTCTTCTCTTCTGTCTGTTTCCCTGCTGCCTACCTCTTAGATACACAGAACTGCATTTAGGTCCCTTTGGCTGATCTGATCTCAAAATCCTTTACCCAATTATGTCTGCAAAGACCTTTTCTCCAAATCAGGTCACATTTAGAGATGCTGGGGATTAGGACCTGATGTCCTTGGGGGACATAATCCCAGCTATTATTTGCAAAACTAAAAATATTGCACAATGATGGTAAATAGCACAAAGTAGTATCGAGAGTTGTTAAATAAGGTCAGGTCTAGAGTCATCAGACTTGGGTTCAAGTCCCTGCTCTATAGCTATTACCTATGTGACTTTGAGCAGGTGATTTCACAGATCTGTACCTCACTGTCCTCATCTGTAAAATGGGGCCAATATTACCACCTCCATGGAAGGGTTTCAGGAAGGAATAAGTGAAATAATGCACTCAAAATATTTAGGAAGTGATTTGCCATTAGCAAGCTTTCAACATCACCTATTGATAAAATTAGTAAGAACAGTGAAAGGGCAGAACTCTGTGAAATTTCCAATATTATCACCAGTTTGCTCTTTTATATTTAAAATTACTTCCTCTTGAGTTATGGAAAAAAAGGTCGAGACCAGCTGAGTACTTTTATCTAAAAAAAAAAAAGACATGAAAATAATCTTTATAAAATAAATCAATACACTAGAAGCAAAAGGTGCCACAGGCAGAGATACTGAATATGACCATACAGGGACTTCAGCCTCACTCGTTTCCTCACAGCAACACAAATACAGAATCAATTTCTAAGAAAAAGTACAAAAGCAAATTGCAGAAATGCTTTTAAACTTGTAGACGTTAATTGCTTAGGGATGACTAAAGGAGAGGCCATAATTTTAGGTTAAAATGGAATAAAATGATATGATTGTTAGTCTAAGCAGCCCCTTTTAGTGACCGCAGTCATTATATTTTTTTAAGATAATAAGAAATACTATTACAGAAGAGAAAGATCCTGCAGAATTCTGTTACTTCTTTAAGGCAGCAATTTGTGAAGCTACCCAGGATGGAGTGTGTTCACGTTGGCAGGCGTAAGTGTATGTTGATTTCGTGCTGATGAAATAGATTTCTTCCCCATTCCTTTATTTTTAATTTAGAGTTGAAGAACTTTTTGAGAGAAAGACAGGCTTTCAAATCTATTTCAAATCAACTGTAAATTTGCTTTTGGAGAACAGAGTGTGGGTGAAGTTTAGGTGAATATATAGGAAGCCAATTTTAGGGGAAGAATTCACCAGAAGCACACAACAGTTACTCAGAATGCCCAATCCGCTAAATATCTCTCCTCATCAACTTTACATACAAAGGGGTTGCATTCAACATGAAGTCCGGTTTTTATCCCCCGAAATTCTGTGTGAATGGCAGTGTTTTGCTGGAGAAAAAGATCTCTACTGGAAGCTTTATTTGCCCTGTCCAAATGTAGGAATCAGCAATCCCGCTCCCATTCCAGTCTTATCTTTAGCAGCTCTTTTCAATTTCCTTGTTAATTTCCTTGTCGACCACAATCACTTCTCTTGATACCAAGTTCTAATGGGCTTCTTCTTGCTGCTTCCCTGTAATTGAATTATTGAAAAGCCTCCTGTTGTAACCATCAGCATGCCTTTTTATTAGCGTCAACATTATTATTCATCCTAACAGGGGAAGCCAGATGGTGAAAAAAAAAACAAAACAAAACCTTGTAACAACAGGTTCCCATGTTGGGGAGAGTCTGATACAGCAGCTTGGAATCTGGATTGATTGATTGATTGATTTACATTTTTTATTTTTTATTAACATATAATGTATTATTAGCCCCAGGGGTACAGGTCTATGAATCACCAGGTTTACACACTTCATAGCACATACCCTCTCCAATGTCCATAACCCCACCACCCTCTCCCTACCTCCCTCCCCCCAGCAACCCTCAGTTTGTTTTGTGAGATTAAGAGTCTATTATGGTTTATCTCCCTCCCAATCCCATCTTGTTTCATTTATTCTTTTCCTACCCCCCAATCTTTCTTTCTTTTTAAAGATTTTATTTATTTATTTGACACAGAAAGAGAGATCAAAAGTAGACAGAGCAGCAGGCAGAGAGAGAGGGGGAAGCAGGCTCCCCACTGAGCAGAGAACCCAATGTGGGGCTTGATCCCTGATCCCAGGACCCTGAGATCATGACCTGAGCCAAAGGCAGAGGCTTAACCCACTGAGCTACCTAGGCACCTCAGGATTCTGGATTTCTCAAAATCTCCCTAGTAATTTCATGTATATGATATTTTATGGTCTTTTACATAAATCAATGGGCAGGTTAGTATAAGAATCTTCTCCCTAGAAGAGTGAAAGACACTCTAACTGCACCTTGTGACTTCTTTAAATAAAATTTAAAAAATATCTAAATTCACAACTACTTTGTCAGAGAGATATTACTCTTTCCATTTTACTGATGAGGAAACTGAGCCCTGAGCTTCCAGAAAGTTAAGTCATGCAACTGAAAATTAGTTGGGCTGGGTTGATCCCTTGACATCTGATTTCAAAGATTACCACTTCTATTAAATAAATAAAGTCATTTATATTTAAAGAAACGACCTTCTGGGGAACCTATGTGGCTCAGTCAGTTAAGCACCTGACAATTTCGGCCCAGGTCATGATCTCAGGGTGGTGGGATCAAGCCCTGCATCAGGCTCCATACTTGAGTATCCTCTCCTTCTGCCTCTCTCTCTTTCTCCCTCTCTCTCTCTCTCTCTCACACACACACACACACACACACACGTCTTAAAAAAAGAAAATGGGGGACACTTGGATGGCTCAGTTGGTTAAGCGGCTGCCTTCGGCTCAGGTCATGATCCCGGCGTCCTGGGATCGAGTCCCACATCGGGCTCCTTGTTCAGCAGGGAGCCTGCTTCTCCCTCTGCCTCTGGCTGTCTGTGCTCTTTCTCTCTCTCTCTCTCTCTCTCTCTCTCTCTCACACACACACAAATAAATAAATAAAATCTTTAAAAAAAAAAGAAAGAAAATGGCATTTTTGAACCCAGATTTATTTGCAACTTTGCAAAGTTTTCCTCAGGACGTAATGCCCTGAGACCAGATTTTTGTTACTACACGCATTATTTATACTATGTCTGCTCCCCAAAGGAATTTGGGTTGGTTTACAAGAACAGACACATATATGCTAGAGGGAAACAATCAAAGAAAGAAAATCTTTAACAACAGAAGGGAGCATGAATAGTTTCCACCAGAAGACGTACTTGAAATGAAGCCACTGTGATTCAGAGCTAAGTCTTGACAACTGAGACACAAGATGGATCAACATGAGTTGCAGATTAACTTACTTTTTGTTGTTGTTGTTTTCTGAGTGTGGTGGGAACATTTCTTAAGACAGCCATCTTGGAAATGCTTCTTATTTCTTACCCATTCCAATCTTTTCCCTGTCAGTCTGAGATACTCTTCCTCCCTGTGGCTTTGAAGGGAAATAAAATGCTGTATCATAAATGCAAAGAGAAAAACAAAATTACGTTCAGTAATCATTTTAATTTCCATACTGGCCTTCTGAGAATCAAAAGGGAAGTCTTGCAGGAGAATTTTTGCCATGGAAATGATCAGAAAAAGAAGAGAATTGCATCACATCTCTGGGAGTCTGCACGAGGGCCTTTGTCTAGGGGATGGGTACCACCAACACAGAGGAGGTCATGGGTCTCAGAGAGAGGGTCCTACCTGATGCAACCACATGAAAGCTGAGGACTTCCCTCTGCTCTCATACAAAGGGGTCATGTCCACTTTCTGATTAGGCTGCCTGCATGTCTCCTATGGTACATTCAGCTGAAGGACCCTTGCTTCTGCTGCTGGAAACTTATCCCGTGAGAGCAGCAACTTTGCCAACAGCCTGAGATGCCAAGCGAAGTCCTTGATCCTTTGCGGGGGTCAGAATGGTGTGGGAGAAAAAGCCCCAGCACAAAAAGGAAAGGAAACAAGGAAACTAATCCTACACTATCACTGACATAGGAGGAATTTAGTGCTTCAACACACACACACACACACACACGAGAGAGAGAGAGAGAGAGATTATTTTTTTTAGAAGACATTGAATATTACCATAACAAATATAGTCTTTCATATTGTGTTTTTCACTTAAAAAATCATTTTCACACGGGGTATAAGTAGTGTAATAGGAATTTTTTAAAGGGTGCAGAAACACAGTTCAATTAATAATTTCTTTTTTCCTTATTTTGAACTGTAGTTCACTGGAGGCCTTTGTATAATAAATTAAGTCATAGCAGTTCACATATTTTTTTCAGGCTACCCAGCTTCATGGCATGTTACCACATAGGACAGCAACTGTGCATTTGAATCTCCTGGGAGGCTTGTGAAACCAGATTGCCAAGCCCACCTCCAAATTCAGTAGTTCTGGGATGGGGACCAATAATATACATTTTTTTTTAATTTATTTATTTGCCAGAGGGAGAGGGAGAGAGCAAGCACAGGCAGACAGAGTGTCAGGCAGAGGCAGAGGGAGAAGCAGGCTCCCTGCGGAGCAAGGAGCCCGATGTGGGACTTGATCCCAGGACGCTGGGATCATGACTTGAACTGAAGGCAGCCACTTAACCAACTGAGCCACCCAGGTGTCCCAATAATATACATTTTTAACAAGTTCCCAAACGGTGTTGCTTCTGCTGACCTCAACCAGTTTGTCCTAATTTTCCAGGTAAAATTATGCATAGAATATTATCAAATATACCCTTTTCCCAAGTCTCACTGTTGGTAAAACTGTATTAGCTACCTGTTGCTGCATCACAAATTGCTGCCAAAGTAAGCAATTTTTTTTAAAGACTGTATTTATTTGACGCAGAGAGAGAGAGAGAAAGAGAGATCACAAGTAGGCGGAGAGGCAGGCACAGGGAGGGGGGAAGCAGGCTTCCTGCTGAGCAGAGAGCCCAATGTGGTGCTCAATCCCAGGACCTGATATCATGACCTGAGCCAAAGGCAGAGGCTTAACCCACTGAGCCACCCAAGCACCCCCAAAGTAAGCAATTTATAACATTTATCATCTCAGTTTCTATGGATCAGAAATCTAGGCATGGGTTAGCAATGTGCCTTCATAAGGTTGCATCAAACCATCAGCTAGGACTATGCTCTCATCTGAAGGCTTAAGATGTGGTCTACTTCTAAGCTTACCTATGTGTTGTTGGCAGGCTCAGTCCCATGCTTTGAGGGCCTCTCCACAGGGGTGTCTCACAAGATGGCAGCTGGGTTTATCAGATGAAAAATCCAAGAGAGCTCAAGAGAGAACATGCTCAAGATGGAAGCCCACAGCCTCTCTCTAATCTTGTCTTGGAAATGATATCACATCACTTTGCCATATTCTGTTCATTAGAAGTGAGTTTATACATCCACCCATATTCAAGAAGAGTGGATAACACATGAATATTATAAGGTAGGGATTATTAGGAGGCATTTTAGAGGCTGCCTACCACAAACACCTGAATACACTGAACTGCATGGACTTTCAATGACAAAATTACACAAATCTTTCTCTTCTTCTTTTTCCACTTTAGCGTTCCTTAATTCAAATATTAAATAGTAATTCCAGAACATTCTGTAATATTTTATTTTTTTAAAAGATTTTATTAATTTATTTGGGAGAGAGAGTGAGAAAGCATGAGTTGGGGGCGGGCAGAGGGAGAGGGAGAAGCAAACTCCTTCTTCCCTCAGCAGGGAGGCTGACATGAGTTTCAGTCTCAGGATTCCAGGATCATGACCTGAGCCGAAGGCAGATGCTTAACCAGCTGAGACACACAGGGGCCTAGAATATTTTTAAATATTTTAAATGGAGGATTTTTTTAACAGTCTGTGCAATTATTTAAGTCATTTGTGAAAAATAGAAAAATGCAATTATTATGGGTACCAGTTTTATTTTGAGAGTATTTTTTTTCTATTGACAATAAAGGCTGGAGAAAAAAAGAAGAATGAAACTCATTACCCCAAATTGAAATACTCTAATGACTATGTTCAGATAACAGGTAAATAAAAATTAAATTAGGGGGAAAGTACTCTCTCACCTTAAACATTTACCAAAAAGTCGTATGCTATAAAAGACCAATGCATTTCCATCCCACAGTTGAACTATTTATTTCAAATAATGGATGATACATAATGCACATTTTTCCCATCTCTCATTATTTCTGTCTCTTTTTGAATAATGCTATTCAACATAGGGATAATTTTTATTATTACAGGAAAACTAAATTTCAGGACACATTTTTTTCAATGGATTAATGAGAGTTTTGACTTGAGGAATTTCTGTGACCAACTGCCGAAGCAGATGTGTCAATAATAATTAGTGTTGTTTATTCGCTGTTAGTTCTACAATGTTGGTTCCTCATCTTAGAAAATATAAACCTGGCATTTAAAGTCAGCATGTGTTGTCTATTTACACATATTTTTTTCATTATTAAGGAAACAAAAGGTACAATAGCAAAAAAATAATATAGATGTTGGAAGTTTGAAGGTAGAAGACATAAAATGATAAACATGCTCACCCAGTTAAAGCCCAGGTGTGAAATATGGAGAGGTTAAAGGGAATAAAAGACAACATAATGATTGTAACCATTCTTAAATCTAAATGTGAGTAAAATGAACTTTGTATTAGGGGTGTTGGTTAGAGGTTTGAAGAGAATAAGAATGAAATGTTTAAATAGAGGCATTTCAACTTGGTAAGAGAGAGGGTGGGAAAGGAAGAGGTCATGCATTCATATTTTTAAGAAACTTTGCAGGTTTTTAAAAAATTGAAATGTTTAATATGTTCTTAAATTCTGTCTGTTATTTGCATCTCTTCTTGAATCATTCAGGCCATCCCTAAACACTTCCAGGCACACGGCAGTGTGTTTTTAGGAGAAAGTGACTGAAATAGTACATAGCTTCTGTAGAATCAGTTTACCCAGTAACTTCAATCAGTAAGTTCTAATTGCCTTATTGGATTGTAAATATACCTTTCTAGAGAATGGACTCCTATGATCTAATGTGAATCAGGTATTCTTCTGCGTTAAAATGGGTACCATCAATCATATAAATGAAGTGAGGAGAGGAAATTGAGAGGGTTGATTTCTAGGAAAAGGGGTCTCAGAACCCAGAACAGAAGTAAAAAGAAGCAAATAAAACAAAAATTTCCAGTATAGCATAATACCTTTAAGATATCTGAAGATAATTATCACCCTTCCTATGAGTCTTTCCCTTCCTAATTTTTATACCATAGGATATTTTCTTAAAAAATGTATTTATTTATTTTAGAGAGAGAGAGAGCAAGCAGGGAGGAAGCGAAAGAACCCTCAAACAGACTCCCTGCTGATCTTAGAGCCTAACATGGAGCTCCATCCCAGAATCCTGAGACCATGACCTAAGCCAAAGCCAAGAGCTGGCTCCTTAAGACTGAACCACCCAGTCGCCCCTGTACCATGAGATTTTTAAAAACATATGATTTTGAAGCCCTCATCTTTTTAAATTTATGAATATTATATAATATACAGTATAATTAGTGACTAGCCTAATGTGTAATTCTACATACCTGTCTAACCACTGTTCAGGGCAAGAAGCAGAATTTTGCCCACACCTACGGAGCCTCCAATATATTCATTTCCTTTATTCCCCAGAGAAAAACAGTTTTCCAGCTTTAAGGTAATGACTTTCATTGTTTTTATTTATTTTTTTTTTGGTAGCTTTTAAAAATATATATATATATTTTCCCTAAACATTATAGCTTACTTTTGTCTGGTTGTTTTTTTCTTTTTTTGAGTGCTTTGTATAATGGATTTATACAGCATACAGATCCATTTGTGCCCTGATTCCTTTGCTCAACATGCTATTACAAAATTCATGCTATTGTTGTGTATAGCTGTAATTTTTTTTTTCATATTGTGTGCCAGTGAATGGGTAGGCACATTTCTTAAAGTCATGCTAAAGTTGAGGCACACTGGAAACTTCCAAAGTAGGGTATTATTATGCATGGTGATGCTGTGAATCTTCCAGATCACATATCCTGGTTCAGAACAGTACATGCTTCTCTATGGTGTATACCGAGGAGCTGCAATGCTGTGGGGTAGGCTGTGCGTGTCCTTAGTTTTACTACACACAATCAAAACATCCTCTAAAGAGATGATGCCGTTTACACCATCAGCCCCTGGTAAGATGTGAGAGTTCCTCTTGCCTTCACATGCTCAACTGTGATTAGTTATGTTCACATTTCAACCTCTTCTTTATGGTTATAGGTGACAATGACAAACTTTCCCATCTTAAATCATGGCCCTCTGAATTGTACCCAATACTCCAGGTGTGACCTAACCAGAGCACGGTTAACTCATTTGTTACTAAATAGTATGCCTCTATGATTAACCTAATCACATCAATTTCAGACTATTCTAAACTCTGAAGTCTTTTATTGGTAAGTTGTGTCTCTCTCATAGTATATCTTTGCAGCTCATGTTTTGATAGACATTCAGTACTTTATACTTACTTTTCTTCATCTTAGTAAATTTGACCTATGATTCTACTTATCAAGATTAATATTTAAGATAATTTTTCTGTCACCAAAAATACTAGCCATTTCTCAGCTTCAAGCAAGTTTTACCCAATTCATTAGTCTCTTGAGGTAAGTCACTGATACATTGAGAACCGGGAACGATCTTAAAAATATGTACCAAAAAATTTTCCTCAGGTTAACTCCCAGCTGCTACTCAGGACTCTCATAGTTTGGCTAATCGGTTCCAAAAGCAACCCTGTTACTTTATTATCCAGAAGTTTTCACATTCAACCTATAATTCATTAACTTTCAATGCTAGCCTTTCATTTTGCTTGTAACATAAGGTATACAGACCCACTCTTGGTGTGTATGTAAACCCTCTCTCCCAAGACTCAGATCCTTCTGACTTTTGGCCTCCCTGAGGTTTTTCCTGTAGGACTGCAGAATCCTTGACATTCTCTTTTGGTTATTTGCCCCTGTTTATATCTTGTACACAAGTGTTTGAAATTCCCCATCTGTGGACACCTGAAGAATCAGCATGTTTTCTTTTTCATATACCTGCCCCTCATTTTCTCACTTGCAATTATGACATCAGAATTAAATTGACAAGATCTTCCCAGACCTCTGAAATTGAGGTTCCATGGTTTCATAGATTCATGTCATGAAGTCATGCCTACTTTTTCTCTGATTTTTTTTTATGCCCATCTTTCTAGAACAGAGGACATCCCTTTCACAGGCTACCATAAATTGTGAAATGAGAGTTTTCTCCTAGGCTCTGCCATTTCTCCTTTAGTAGGTGAAGAAATTACTCCTATTGGCAGGCGCTGCTTTAGAGTCCTAAGACACAGAGTCCTGCACTCAGAAAGATTCCATGTTTTTCCAGTGCTCTGCTGTCACCATCTTGAAATTCTTAATAAGTTTTGAACAAAAGGCCTACATTTTCATTTTGCATAGAGTTCTGAAAATTAGATAGCTCTTCCTGCTTTCATAATAGAAAATCACCCATTTGCTGTCTTTATTTCCTAGGAGATAAAGTGGATTACAAAGCAAGTTAGGACATTTTCAGGGTTTGTTTTTTTTTTGACTTAACAATACTTCCTGAGATGTTCACTAGCAACTTATTCCTATAATCATGCTTCAGAGCTTTTGGTTAAAATCTGTCTCCAAAATATTTCCCTTAAAAAAAATAAAAATTACTTCCAACAAAAGAATAACACATACTTATTGCAAGAAAATTTGGAAAATATGAACAAGACACTTCTACAATTCATAAACAAATAGCTTTAATATTTTATAAGACTTTTTAATTATCTGACTTTTAACCTAATTATGATTAGTTAGCATCTACCGAGTTTGCTAAATTAATATTTTAAATGCAGTTATTTTATTATAAAAATACATATTCTCAATTTTAAAAAAATGAATCCAGAAGGTCATGAAACTTTTTTTTATTTTATTTTTTAAATATTTATTTATTTGAGAGAGGGAGAGCACAAGCAGGAGAGGCAGAGGGAGAGGGAGAAAGAATCTCAAGCAGATCCTACGCTCAGCATGGAGAATGACATAGGGCTCAATCCCATGACCCTGAGATCACAACCTTGACCAAAACTAAGAGTCAGAAGCTTAACAGACTATGCTACTGAGGCATCCCACAAAAATATACATTTTTAAAGTTGAAAAAAATTCCAGTGAATCCTCCACTCAGCAATGCTGATAACTTTGAATATTTTCCCTAGGTACCTTTTATCTTCATATTTTTCATAGATGAAATTATACTGTATAAATGCCTTCTAAGCAAATAAATATTCACAAATTACAAACTAGAAAGCATCTGAGAGTACCTCAATAATTGATTACACTCCTCCACTGTTCAATATCAGCCTTCAGTATCCAGGTTCCTAATTGCTACTGCTATTCTCTTTGATCTCTTATTAACATCCTCCTAACTCACCTTTAAAGCATGTCATGTCTCTATGAGCATCTAGGGGCTTGAGGTCGGGGATGCTGCAAAATATTCTGCAATGCACATGAGAGTCCACTCCTCCCCCAAAATAAAACTACCCAACCCAACTTCCAGTAGTGCTGAAACAGAAAAACTAGTTTAATATAATTCCAGATGTACTACAAAATACAATTACAAAGGAAAAAGAAATGATAAGTATAAATATTGGAAAGAAGACACATTTTTTTTTTCCAGAAGATATGATGAGGCACTAGTCAAACCAAGGAATCCATTTGGAACACTATTGATTGATTATAATGTGTAACAGAAAAAGGAAGCATGCTAAAAATACAAAAAAGTAATGCTCATTTCAGCTTGTGATATTGTAAGGTGTCAACCACAAACCAAATGTGTATAAGTAAAGAGAAAATGTTAGCATTTATTTTGTTTATAACTTGTTACTTTTTGCAATAATTTTAATTTTTAATCAAATCTATTTTTCGCCAGCAAATGTCATTTGGAATTAAGTTTTCTGCAGCAATATGCTCTGATGATGCAGAGGAAAACATTCTGAAGTAGTTGCCCAGATTAAGAAACTGTGTTGGTTAGTAAATCAACCTCCTTGCCTGACAATATCAACTGACCTAAACAGTGTGATTACTGATGCTATAAAAATTGTGAATTACATAAAGGCTAATGCATTAACTTTGAGAATATCCTTTTCATTTTATTTACCATATGTGTTGACCATAAACAAGTGTCATTACAAGGTGACATACAAGGGTGGATTCTCAAGGGGAAAAATTCTGTTGGGATACTTGAGCTATGGAAAAAATCTTTGTGTTTTTCGTCCCCACATTTTAATGATGCAAAATGGACATTCAGACTTACTTTTCCTTAATATCTTCTGTTTTTTAATAAATGTAATACTTCTATGCAGGAAAAAGATGCAACATATTCTGCAAAGGCAGTTAAAATAAAAGAGCAAAAATGAAAGTAAAAAGCTTGGGAAAATGGTTTCTATAGACATTTTCTATAGACCAGTGTGACCTTTTTCATCATTTAACTATAATTAACCATGAAGTAAGTGATGATCTCAATATTACACCCTTGCAAAAAGCAACCACTGAAAACTTTCCAGAATTGATAGGATACTTTGAATTTTACTTTCTTTCAAAAGATCCATTTTAAGGCGCCTGGATGGCTCAGTGGGTTAAAGCCTCTGCCTTCCGCTCAGGTCGTGATCCCAGGGTCCTGGGATCAAGCCTCACATAGGGCTCTCTGCTCAGCAGGAAACCTGCTTCCTCCTCTCTGCCTGCTTCTCTGCTTACTTGTGATTCCTGTCTGTCAAATGAATAAATAAAATATTTTTAAAAAGATCAATTCTAGGAAATTTACTAGTTTTCAATTCACTTCTTTTATCAGAAGACATTGCAAATTTATAACCTTTAAGGATAAGCTGTTGGAACTGAATACTGATGAAAATTGAAGATTCTTTTTGAAAATATAGCTTCATTTTGAGAAAAAGTTATAAATTAATATTGAGAACTTGATGACATTTCTTTAACTTTTCATTGCCATTCCCTTGAACATCCTCTGAGAGTTTCCCTACAATGAATGTTATTAAAACAGTTTAAATATATTTGTCCCTCTGTGAGTAGTGTTATTGTCAATCCAATCCAGAGAACATACATGCAAAAAACAAGTACATTGGTCACATCGAAAACCTTAAATATTTGTATATTTGGTCATTCAAAGTATGTGCATAAGTTTCTGATGTGAGAAATAAACTGTGGTGCAGGACTAATTTTTTTTTTAAATGAAACACTGATCCAAAAAGAGGAAGAAAGTAAGAAAGTTATTAAAGATATTTTGTCTCTAATTAGCTAGGCCCAAGTAGTTTTCAGATGAGTTCTTTTAAACTTGTAAAAAAGAAATCATTGGTATAATATTTAAATAGTTCCAGAGCATAGAGAGAAAGGAATCACTCCATTCTTTATTATGAGATCACAATAACCCTGATGTAAAAACAAAGAAGACAAAATAGAAAATTATATTTTAAAAACATATGCAAAAAAACTAATATGGTTATAAGCACATATTAAAACAACACCAGAATGTAACAATCATTCAATAATAAAAAAAAACTATTCATTCCAATAATACTATTCATGCACCATATTAATAAGTCAAAGGAGAAAAACTCATAAGCATTATAGCAGATGCCAATAGACATTGGACAATGTTGAGCATCAATTGTTGATGTTTAAAAATAAAGATAAATGGATATATATATACATATATATATATACACGAACAAACAGTAGAGTCAGGCAGTCAGACACACACACACACACACACACAAACACGCACACTCCAGGTTGAAAGTCAGCATCATGCTGAATGATGAAATGCTAAAGCTATTCTCATAAACCAGGAACAAATCAAGATCTCCTATCACCATTATTGTTTAATGTCATTTCCATAAATCTCTCTTAGAGAGATTTAAAGATCTAATATAGATATAAGTGTGACAAACTGGATAATGGGTCCCTAAAGATATTCTTTGAAGCTGTGAAGATGTTATATTGGCAAAAGGGAATTTACAGATGTGATTACCGTAACTGAACTTAAATGGGATGATTATCCAGGATTATAGATGGGCTCAGTCTAATCACATGATCTCTTAAAAAAAAACAGAACAAATAAAGAACTTCTCAAACTCAACACCAGAAAACAAATAATCAAGTCAAAAAAATGGGTAGACCCTTCTCAAAAGAATACATACAAATGGCTAACGGACACATGAAAAAAGATTCATCATCATTATACATCAGGGAAATTCGAATAAAAACCACATTGAGATACTGCCTTACACCAGTTAGAATGGGAAAGATTAATAAGGAAAGAAACAACAAGTGTTGGAGAGGATGCGGAGAAAGGGGAACCCTCTTACACTGTTGGTGGGAATGCAAGTTGGTCCAACCACTTTGGAAAACAAGGTGGAGGTTCCTCAGAAAATTAAAAGTAGAGCTACCCTATGACCCAGCAATTGCACTACTGAGTATTTACCCCAAAGATACAGATATAGTGAAAAGAAGGGCAATAAGCACCCCAATGTTCATAGCAACAATGTCCGTAATAGCTAAACTGGAAAGTGCTGAGATGACCTTCAATAGATGAATGGATAAAGAAGATGTGGTCCATATATACAATGGAATATTACTCAGCCATCAGAAAGGGTGAATACCATGGTTTTGCATCAACAAGTACAGGACTGGAGGAGATTATGCTGAGTGAAATAAGTCAAGCAGAGAAAGTCAATTATCATATGGTTTCATTTATTTGTGGAACATAAGGAAATGGAGGACATTAGGAGAAGGAAGGGAAAAAATGAAGGGGGGTGGAAATTGGAGTGGGAGATGAACAGTGAGAGACTATGGACTCTGGGAAACAAACTGAGGGTTTTAGAAGGGAGGGGGGTAGGGGATGGGTGAGCCCAGTGATGGGTATTAAGGAGGGCACATATTACATGGAGCACTGGGTGTTGTATGCAAACAATGAATCATGGAACACTACATCAAAAACTAATGATGTACTTTATGGTAACTAACATAACATAATATAAAATAAATAAATAAATAAATAAACATACAAACAAACTGTAGATGGTGGTGGAGGGAACACAGAACAAAAAGTCAGAGATTTCAAGTGCGAGCAGCATTTGACACACTGTTGCTGGCTCTGAGATGGAGGGGCCCACATGCAAGGGCCTGAGAGAGACCTCTAGGTGTTAAAGGTGGCTCCCAAATGACAGCCAGCATGGAGATGTGGACCTGGAACTTCAGGGAACTGTATTCTGCTGACAATGAGATGGGAAGCTGACATTCCTCAGAGATTCTCCATAAGACCCATCAAGAAAACACCATGATTTCATCTTCATGATACCTATAGAGGAGAAACCAACCCAAACTTTTGACCCATGGAACTGTGAGGTAATACATTTGTGCTATTCGAAGATGCTAACTTTGTGTAATTTGTTACTTCAGTGTTATGAGCTGAACTGTATTTCCCAAAAGAGATATGTCAAAGGCCTAACCCTCAAGTTGACTGTGTTTGGAGATAGGGTCTTTAAGGAAGTAATTCAGGTTAATATGTGGTCATAGGAGTGGGATCCTAATCCTTATAAGAAGAAGAAGAGACACCAGATCCTCACCCCACACCTGCCCCTGAGTAAAGGTCCTGTGAGGACAAGAGAGAAAATAGCCATCTGCAAACCAAGGAGAGAGGCCTCAACAGACATCCTGTTCTTGGACTTCCAGCCTCAAGAACTGTGAGAAAAGACATTTCTGTTTTTAAGCCCCTGACTCAGTGGTAGTATTATTCTGTTGTGGCAGCCATAGCAGGTTTCTGCAGGCAAGTAATAGAAAACTAATGGGGTTAGTGAGAGGGACCCAGAGGAGACTGACCTTTACAGTGTGAGATATCTGAGTTTGTCAGTTTATTTACAGCTAGTTGACAATGTATTTTTGCAATCTCCAAAATTTTATATGTGTGATCAAATTCATCAGTCTTTTATGGCTCTGGATTTTATGTCTTGCTTCAGAAGGCTGTCATATCTCTCCACCCACTTTTCCTCACTGTATCTAGAATTGCTTTTCAATCTTAGGATGCATAATGGGCGTTCTTCCTCTATCCAACCTTGCTTTGTTTTTAAAGCCATCTTCTATTAACTTTTTTTCCCTATTTACCAGTTTTCTTGAATACCAAGAATAGTCCATGGTATGTGATAGGTACAAAACAAATTATCTTGACTAAATGCCATTACTTTTGAGAGATGCTTTATCTAATTGCCTCATCTCAATTTCTGTTTGTTCCTTTTTGAGTTGTTTTTTCTCCCCACTGACTATTGCAGGCAAGGAAAAGGAAAATTCCACCAAATACATATTAACTAATTAACTAAAGATTGTTGTATTGATAGAATGTTAATATTGATGTGTTGGGTGAACATTTACTAATGACTGTTATATTGATAGAATGTTAATATTTACCAATGATTACTAACTAATGATTATTATATTGAGAGAATGTTAATATTTACTAATGATTATTAACTAATGATTGTTATATTGAGAGAATGTTAATATTTATGTGTTGGGTGGGCAGCTCAACTACTTATATGCCATATATTATGTGGCTCATTAAAGCAAAAAGGCATTTCTTGAACACTCCAATCCTATTCAAAGCAATACCCAGGACAGTTCTTTACTTCTCTTTACTTTTGGCTATTATTTCCGATTCTCACTCTACTTTTTTTTTTTTAACTACCACTCATTCATGGTTCTTTTGACTCCTTTTCATGCAGTGATATAGGTACTATCTAACCTCAGACCACAGGTAGTAGTGTGTTGAAACCCCCTTGCAGCAGCTCATAAAAGCTAAATTTTTGCCTCTTTTCTCAACACTATATTTAGTGAGGTCAAGTTAGTCACTTGAAATTTGTCATGATGGGAGTATTGACACCAAAGAAATTGGTAAATGCTACAAATCTTTTCCCAGAAAGCACTGACTCTAGGATTCAAACTGTAACAGTCTTCCCCGTGCCCTCCAGTCACACCTGTCCCTGGGAGAGATCAGGGGACGAGAAGCTAAAATAATCTTCTTGTGCTGTCATTAAATAACATTTGAAAAGATTACTCAGAAGAAGATTTGGATGCCCCCTGGAAGACCTTTTTCATTGGATCTTTGTAATCTTATGTTTGAAAAATGGTTAGTTAGATTTTTTTTTTTTTTTAGAAAACAGAGATCAAAAACAATCATTTTTATTTCAATAAAATAAAGAATTAAAAACTCTGAGTTTAAAATTTTACATGAGATCATTTTAATAAACTAAATGTCTATTAAGAGAGTACTGTTAAATAACTTATGTTAAACCCAGACAAAGGAATCTTATACCATGGTATAATAGGTGTGTATGTTCCTGGCATAAAAATTATTGTTAATTAGAAAAAGTAAACAGCAGAAAAATGTGTATCTTATGATAGTACTTATATACAGTAACTACTGAGAAGAGACATTTGGAGGACCTCTGTGGTGCTGCTGTTTATTTCTTGATTTGGATGGTGGTTATATTGAGGGTGTACAGCTTGTGGCATTTCATTATGCTATGAAATTATGATATGCCTATTTTAGTATGTGTGTGTTATACTTCCATTAAAAAGTTTACTGAAGAATAGTATCTAAAGGCATGTGTATGGATATCTGTGGGTATAATTTCTTAGAAGAAAATTTAGAAACAAAAAATCAGTTACTCATAGTGGCTTCCTGTGGTGAGAGGGAACACTAGCAAAAGGGAGTCTTACTTTTTACCCTTTATATTTTGTATTGTTTGAATGTTTTTCAATGATTATATATTATTTTGTAGGGAGAAAAAAAAAAGTCTCCCTAAAGAACTATTTTAAAAATTAGCTACATAACTGTTCACTTTATCTTGAAAATCGATTTTTTTTTTATACTTTCCACATTCAGGGCTTCGTGTGTTCTACTTGAATTCCAGATGGTGGGAGGACTACATCCTCCCCTGTGATTTATAAACACATTAACAAAGGTGACACATCTGAAATGTAAATCTGTGTGACAGTCTTCTTCAAAGGAGTCTCATTTGTCTTTGAAAACCAAGTAAATTACCTGAGTGGATACAAATTCCATTTTGTGAAATCTTTGTTGAGAGGCAAATGAATAATTGATCAGGAGCCTGAAAGCCCAGATGTTGGTCCTGACTCTCTTCCTGGGGGAACTTGGATAAATATTTAGGTTTTAAAATATTTTGAAAGTTAGGATGAGAAAGTATTTGAGGACTAGAGACCCAAGATATTTAAGTAATATGTCCAAGGTTGGGCCTGATGAAGCCTTCACAGGGACTAAGAGAGAGCTCTTCACACACCAAAGTGTACCTGTTTCTTGAGACTCCCAAACGAGGTCTCATCCATTGGAAAATAGGTTTTTAACTATTTTCATCTAACCAGAGCTGCAGTATAGAGCTGTTTAACTGCACTGAAGCCAAGACAGTCAGAGGCTGAAATTCAGCTTTTGTTCCTCCCTGACCAGCTATGGCAATGGCAGCCTTCATCCAGATGGGGCACTGTCTTCTGAACTACACATGGTCACATCCCAGGCTGGTGGTGGCCCTGCTTGGACCAATATTAGAGAAAGCAGTTCTATTTCTTTTTTTTTTTTTTTAATGTTTTACGTTTTTTTTTTTTTTTAATTTATTTCTTTTTCTTTTCAGGGTAACAGTATTCATTGTTTTTGCACCACACCCAGTGCTCCATACAATACGTGCCCTCCCTAAAACCCACCACCAGGCTCCCCTAACTTCCCACTCCCCGCCCCTTCAAAACCCCTCAGGTTGTTTTTCAGAGTCCATAGTCTCTCGTGGTTCACCTCCGCTTCCAATTTCCCTCAACTCCCTTCTCCTCTCCATCTCCTCATGTCCTCCATGTTATTTGTTATGCTCCACAAATAAGTGAAACCATATGATAATTGACTCTCTCTGCTTGACTTATTTCATTCAGCATAATCTCTTCCAGTCCCATCCATGTTGCTACAAAAGTTGGGTATTCATCCTTTCTGATGGAGGCATAATATTCCATAGTGTATACGGACCACATCTTCCTTATCCATTCGTCCGTGGAAGGGCATCTTGGTTCTTTCCACAGTTTGGGGACCGTGGCCATTGCTGCTATAAACATTGGGGTACAGATGGCCCTTCTTTTCACTACATCTGTATCTTTGGGTAAATACCCAGTAGCGCAATTGCAGGATCAAAAGGAAGCTCTATTTTTAATTTCTTAAGGAACCTCCACACTGTTCTCCAGAGTGGCTGCACCAACTTGCATTCCCACCAACAGTGTAAGAGGGTTCCCCTTTCTCCACATCCTCTCCAACACACGTAGTTTCCTGTCTTGCTAATTTTGGCCATTCTAACTGGTGTGAGGTGGTATCTCAATGTGGTTTTAATTTGAATCTCCCTGATGGCTAGTGATGATGAAC
>PISX010019237.1:0-38622 GCA_004024625.1 Mellivora capensis
AGTTTTTGTTATTTGTAATTGTTCTAATTCTCTTGTAAAATAAATGCTGCTTAAAGGAGATTCATATAGAGAACTTTTAGGACAAATACAGGTCTTTGATATGTTGAAATCCTGGAACTGAAATGGGTAAAAGTTTCCAGAAATAAGAGCTGCATTCGAAATAAACCAGAATTAATAACATGGGACTAGATGAACTAAAAGATTGTAATGTTGTGTCTCTTAATGTTGTATCTGTTATTTTAAACATTGTTGGTTCTCTAATGTTTGCCCTTCCAGACTAAGATAACTTTTTTCTTAAATGTCTGTGACTTACAGAAATGTAAAAATATTCATTTGTAAAGAAATCAAGACATTCAACTTTTCTATCTGAACCCTCTAAAACTCAAAAGGTCTCAGCAAGTATTCTTTCTTCCATAACGATCAGTCATTTGCATAAGTTCAATAAGGATCTGTTCTCCTTGTAACAGGACACCATTGGAAACACTGGTTATTTTACCGAGGCTTAGACTGGAATGCCATATTTTAAAAAGACTCGGATATGACTAGACAACTTAAAGGAACTAAGGTTGACTTTATAAAACCTGGAGCCATAAAGCCCCTTAAAACTGTTGGCCTGATCCCTTGCTTACAGAGTTCCCAGCAGCCTCACAGGTGAGTAAAGAATGTCACTCCCTGGTAGGAGGAGGAACCTCAGGATACATTGGGGACCTAAGGAAGAGGAATTCGCCCAAATTGACTGGTATTGCAGGCATGTCTGATGACAAGTATATGGCTTGGCTTCTGGCCTGGAGAGGCTATTACAAATTCAACCTAGAAATTCCTTATAGAAACTTCCAGCAAAACAGATTCTAAAAGATCTATATAATCACTCACTGTTCTTGCAGAGCTTATGTAAATAATTAGGGCAAGTTTGTTAAAACTGGACTTGTTTTTCAAATAAATTAGTCCTGATTTAGTTATCTCTGGAAATGAGGATTATTTTAGAGAGAAAAAATATGTTTTAATAACACATATTTATGGATGTTAAATTCTAGATTTGGTTGTCTTTAAATGTTTGTTTATCTAAACTAGACAACTTAAGGTAAACTTCAGAGAAGTTACACAATAGCTCGTTTAGATGATCTTGCCTAATATTCTGGAGGGATAATATCAGAACCCATTGGACACAAATATATGTTAGTTTTTATGGATACCTTTTCAGGCTGGGTAGAGGCTTTTTCTGCCAAACATAAGACAGCAGAAATAATAGTCCAAAACTGCTAGAAAAAAATAAATCCTAAGTTTGGGTTGCCTCTCACAATCGGGTCAAACAACGGCCCTGCATTTGTGAGTTTGGTCTCACAGACATTGGCCAAGGCCGTGGCCACTAATTGAAAACTACACTGTGCCTACCGGCCCCAGAGCTCCAGACAAGTAGAGAGAATAAACTGGACTCTTAAAGAGACCTTGACAAAGTTGATTCTGGAAACTGGCAGTAGATGGGTGGATCTCCTTCCCTTCGCCCTCCTTAGGGTGTGATGTACACCCTATTTAAACAAGATTACCCCATTTAAAATAATGTTCAGGAGACCCCCTCCACTCTGCCCATGGCTACAAGAGGTTGCCCTAGCAGAAATGACTGATCAGTCTGTACTCTAGTCACTGCAGGCCCTAGAGTCTGTCTTAAAAAAGAGCCCACACAGGGAACCAAATTGCCCACACTGAGATGGAGACGGAGGTGGAACCACATCCTTACCAACCCGGAGACTTGGTTTGGATACGCCGCCACCAAGTGGAAAACTTGGAGCCTCGTTAGAAGGAACCGTTTACTGTCATCCTATGGAGGACCCAAGGGATTCCAACATTTTACTGCAGGAATAAAATGGACAAAGTGTGCTGCTCCCATCCTAATTCCAGCACTAGTTGTGGCAGGCATAACAGGGTCCACAACAATAGAAACCGCAGCTTTAATAAAGGAGGACTTAACATACTATTCCTAAAAAATAAAAAAAAAAAAAGTTTTAAGAAAAGGAGGGGCTCTGTGTAGCCCTGGAAAAGAAATACTGCTTCTGGGTATTAACGCCCTAGTATCATTTGTACAAAAAAAGAAATTGGGGCAATAAAAATGTTGCCTAGGTAGCCATATTGTTGTTTACATCCACGGACTTCATTCTGGGAATAAACGCCCCAGTAGTTCCTGGTATCGATTCTGGGAGTAAACACCTTAACAATAGAAGCCATGTACCTTGGGTCTTAGGTTATGACCTATAAAACCAGCCTGCTCACAGGAGGGGGGTCGGGAGGGGGTCGCTCTCTTCGGAGGCGGCCCTGGCCGGTCAGTCTGACTTCTAATGCTTGGCATAGAATAAAGCTCTACATAACTTTCACTTTGTCTCAGTCTCATTCCTTTGATAACAGACCCCAACATACATGTTGTAGACCCTTAACCGGTGACTCATTTGTCTTTGTTTCTCACCATGACAACAGCCTGGGAGGCTATGCTGCCTCCCTGTGTCTCCCTCCCGAAAGGTCTGCAAGGTCATGTTCAATAAATTGTGATCAAATGGGTGAAGTTAGCAATCATTAATTGTGTTCTGGCTTTCAAGATGCATAGAGGTATGGACAGAAAATTGAGTTAACTTAATAAGATAAAATATTAGGTATAGAGTGGAAAGATATTGTGTGTTAAAAAAGAAACTGAGGTATACTAAATATTTTAAGAGTTCATTTGAGCAATAATTGATTCAATTGTGTAGGCATACCGTCTCACAGATATCAAGGAGCTCCCGGGAGCTGTCTCAAATGAAAGACTTTTATAGACATAAGAAAGCAGGGACAAGGAAGCTGTACTGGCTAAAAAGGAAGGTTGCTTACTGCAAGGTCCCTTTCTTTAAGGGACTGCAGGGACCTAATTAGGCAGATGACCTGATTCCTGATCAATCAACTGGCTGAAGATTCCATTTCTGGGAGATCCAAAACCATGCTTAAATCTTGGTTTGGTGATATGAGGTTCAGCATAATTGACTCCATTTGGGGCCTGTTATCTTGTTTTTTTGGCAAGTATTTAATGAAAAGAGAAGGACTGGAAATTGTAGTGTTCATATAATCAATGTGTTTTCCAAGCACGTACATGAGTGCTGGAACTCTGTAGCTTGAAAATGCAGGTAGTTTTATTAATGTTTAAAGAAATTTAAGAAGTACGTCAAATAAAATACAAGATTTCTTATTTTTTTTCCTCCCCCACCCCCTAAAACAGAAATTATAATATATCTCTCGGGAAAGATTGCTAACAAGCTCAATGCCTTTCAAGGAATAGAGATGACATTTATTTCAGAAAAAAATATAAAACCTGACTTTTCTGGTCACCAGTCAGTGTGCTAAAAATGTTTAGTTATCAGAATGTAGAAAACCAGAAAATATGTGTACAGGCTGGTGCTTTAAACTGACATGAGTGCAGAGAGACGAGTAACTGAGAAGGATCTATAGATTTCCAAGGTGCAGTCAGTGAAAATGAATTCAAGCCGGGCCCTGCAGCCAGGGTCCAAATCAAGCAGCAGACATACATTTCACCTGCAGAGAAGGTCTGGAAGCCAGGATTAAGCTCAGGGAAGAGTGATGTGATACTTCTCCAGCAACAAATCTCACAGAGAGCTCTATGATTTTTGTAATTCCAAATAACATAAACTTTCTACCCATGGTAAAGCTAAAATATTTCAAAATTTAGTACATTCACCCGATTCATAATTTCATTTCACAGGGCTATTTCACAAAACTGGTGAATAAATGCAACATTTCCAAAACACAGGAATCCAGCATGGAATCAGAAATTTTTTGGTGAGAGGATGTGGGGAAACGTCATGGTGTGTGCTATATGGCTGTGGAAACTGATCCAAAGTGGTTATATTTCTTGAGCCCCTCATTCCTCAAAAATGAAATTTTGGTTTTTGGAAAGAGCACTTCTAAAGTAGTCTCTCGGATTTATGTCTAATAGCACTATCATTGAAAAGATATTCAAACAACTTTCCAGATACTTCTTTCTATACCTCTAAGAACTCAGAGTTGTAAGTATTGTTGATGGTCACCCTGTGTTTAAATTCATCTAACGTCCCCGATAGTGCCCAGCTGAGTAGGAATCTGTGGTTACCGACACCTCCCTTGCAAAGAATCTGTGATCTCTCAGAAGGATGTTCTCAATGTCCTGTATTCGTCAAAGCATTTGTGCAGGATGGTCAACACACAGAGATCCTGATTATACCCCCAAGCCTGCAGAATATCTGGAACATACCCAGGGGAGGAGCCCAGGATGAATACTGTTGCTTACTCCATCTGTGACTCTGGTGCACGCCCTTGATGGTGAACTGGTGTGTTGTATCACAGGAGTATTACAGTAACCTAGACAGTGCTGATGTGTGACTGCACCTTCATTTGTTTCAAAGAAATAAGGGGTAAGTGTTCACTTATACAGTATAAACCCTTTGACACTGAGACATCACTAAAGGTCTTAGAAGGACCCAGACACTGTGCTTCTGACCCTCTTGGTCTTCCGAGTCTGATCTCATCGTCATAATGCCATAGGCGGGAATTAAAGTGATTTCATTCACTCAGAAAATTTGAAATGTTGAATTATTTTTTTATAAAAATACTGGAGAAGTCACTTAAGAGTTCAGGAATAAGACAGGCTGGAAACAGGAAAGGTTGTGGACTTGACATTAGTTTACTCATTCACACAGGCAGTTTTTCCTGAGTGTCAAGAATGTGCCCAGCAACGTATGAGTTACTGTGGACAGAGAAGGAACAAAAATGAGAGGCTCCCTGCCTGCCCAAAAAGGGAAGCAGGTGATGTGCTGGTAAGCACACATGGGCAGGGAGACGTGTAAGTCATGGCAACACTGTAAGGAGATAAACCAATGTGGTGTGGTAGAGAGTGACAGGGGGCGAGGCCACGGGCACTCAAGGAGGTACCTCTGAGGTGACAGTGTGAGGCGGACCCCAAGCAATGTGGGAAGGCTGTCTGGGCAGAAGAGATAGGAAAACCAAAAGAAGACAGAGTAGTGGAGGAGTGTGAAAGTGGGGGAGAGCAGGAGATGAGGTCGGAGGGAGTCAGGGACCAGGTCCTGCACCCTTTACTCCATTCTCAGTGTGAAGGGAAGCATTACGACTTAGTTTTACACTCAGTTCTAGAGTGGGTTGTGGATTCCAGCATGGGGGCATAGTATAAGTAGAAAAACCACTTAGTGACTGCTCACTGGTTCACAGGAGTAGTGGGGGCTTAGATTGACCTTGATGGTACTAGAGGCAGAAAAAATCCACAAGTCTCACTGATTGGGCTGGAGAAGTAGAGGAAGTTGTAATACAAATTTTGAACATCAGTAACCTCAAGGTCATTATTATTTGATGCATGTTTCTCTAGTTATCCATTTTCATCCATTGTCCTACATGTTTGTAATGATTGATATTAATTTTTTTGACAAATGCAACTTATCACACCTTTTTTATACTTTTTACAACTTACCTAACTCAACATGTATATAAAGCATTATTGGACCTAATAAACTATAATACCATAAGTAATGATTAAATCTAATTAAATTTATGAAATTTATACAATCCTAAGAAATTTCCCCTATTTTATGTCATTAATGAGTATGTGGCGTAATTTATTAATATTATTTATAGCATAGTGAGAGAAAACACTTTTATGTTCATCAAAGCATCCTAACAGTAAATGGTTATTTAACATAAATTTGTTTTGAAATCCAAAGTAGCTACTCAAATGAGTCATAAATGTGAAATTAATTTGGAGAAGTTTCAAAGTTGGACCAGGTGGTTCTAATGGGGTACTTCAATCATCCAGACTTGGATTATCAAAATACCTCATTGTGACATGAAGTGGAGACAACTTATTTTGCACTGTGTAAATGACTACATCTAAGAATATGGCATTTTGATCGCTACCAGAAAATCAGTGAGTCGGGGAGCAGTTGGGAGAAGCAGTTGTGTGGTGGTCTGTATGTAAGAGAAAAACCACTTACAATGCCGATTTTATGTTTGCCTCATTATGCTTTTCTCCACAAGATTAATTCAAGCTTACTATAATCCATATTCTTGCCACTAAAAGAAAATATATACATTTTTGATATTTTGAGATACCACTTTCCAAAAATGTATTTT
The DNA here is from genome assembly GCA_004024625.1 of Mellivora capensis. Classification (NCBI taxonomy): domain Eukaryota; kingdom Metazoa; phylum Chordata; class Mammalia; order Carnivora; family Mustelidae; genus Mellivora; species Mellivora capensis. The sequence goes on from PISX010019237.1 coordinate 6,151, forward strand.
GCCTAGATTTCCTTTTTTTTCTTCCTCTTGGTAGTGGTGGACAGTTGGGGAGATGACACGTCATATCCTTGTATACATAAATTTGAACCAGATTTGTTTTTATTTTTTTTATTTTGTTTACCTATGATAAGAATTTTCATGTTGTTAATTTTCTTTATAATTATGATCCGATCTGAAATATTCCAGTCTATGTAGCTCTAAAAAATTACTTAACAATATTTTTTCCAATGTCGGAAGGCTGGGATATTTATGCACACACATATCACACATACATATATAACAGTATGCACACTCACATGTGTGTGTGAGTGTGTGTATCTTTTTTCCATGTTTTTTTTCTTTAAATTCCATAGAACGAATGAACACTGGCTCAGTGCCTTAAATAATTTCTATCACTATTTTTTATATGATATTCCAAAGTAACTTCAACATTGAGGGAAGGAAAAAACTTCCAGATAATCATTACATTTCAGAATATAATAGGAAACAGATAAAATTCCAAGTAAAAAAGTCAATAGCCTCAGGGTAGCCTGGAGATCTTTTAAAATACACACATATACTTCTTGAAAATGTAATGTGAAGGTAGGAAGAATATCTAAAATACATTTTTAAAAAAGAAATCGTAAATGTATTGAATGGAAATATTATTCAATAAAGGAAAATAAGAGAGTGTACAAAAAGTGATAGATCATATGTGAATTATAGTTATTTCATGGGTCAAAAATCACTCTATAAGATCCTCGTGAATTGTCAAAATATCAGAGCCCTCCCTACACCGAGTGTCCACAATATCAAAGGCTTCCTGCTGATGTTCAATGCCACCTAGGGGCACCTCTCCAAGCTCAGCGTTCTAAATGTGTTGGTCTGTCTTGTTCCTTGTGCTGGATACTTTCCTCTGGACCAGAGGTCTGGACAACCTATGGTTTTCAACTTATTTGGCTTCAGGCTCAATCTCACCTGACTTTGGATCACAACTTTCCTTTGTCCTATAGCTGAGCCATAGATCTGGTCTCCAAATTTTACCCCCATCCATATCAGCATCTTAGGCCTCACTCATCTTGGAGAGGTTTTAAGAGGAGAACAAATATAAGTGTAGTATCAAAAATAAAATATAAAAATTTCTAGGGAGCACCACCGGCAGTGTGGCAAAATGAGAGGTTCTATGGACCCAGTCCCCAGTGAGACGGCTAAACATTATAGGAAAATACATATTTGGAAATGACCCTAAGGGTATACAGCAAAAGAAGAAACATTTATTCAAAATATATACTAAAAATCAGTAACAATATTCTGTGGCATTTGTGGCACAACCCACTCCTTCTCTCTCCCCCAAGCTTAGCATGACGGAAACTCAACTCCAGATGGATGCAATGAAGAACATTCCAGGTTAAAATGTTGCAGTATCTCTTTCCCAGGAGGGACAGGATGTCAGCATTTGTCACACAACTGTGGCTACCTGCAGTAGAAGCTAAGTTCCGCGTGAGAGGCTGAGGATGAGTGAGAGATGGGGCTTCCTCCTCCCTAGCTCCTACTCATATGATGGAGAATTTACTTGGAGTGCACTGAGAATACTGGGGATGGGATTATTGACATTCCAGCTCATCAGGTGAGGAATCCATGCTGGGAGAGGAAAACCAAGAAGACCTGAGGCTACAGCTCTCCCCACTGCCCCACTCACAGCATTTCCAAAGCAGGGGCGTAACACAGAAGCATCACACTGTCCCCATCCCCAGCTCCAGACCCTGGGCTTATATTTTGCTTGGGAGGAGAAACAGGCCATAAAAACAGAGCTCTGAATTTCTTTCCAAAGGAATTTACTTCTTTTGCAACAAAATGAAGGAATCTCAAACTTAGGGACACACTCAAGATCAATGGAGGCTATGATGAATACAGTTGAGAGGATACTGGTAGACTCATTAGACTTATGAGCTAAACTGTAGGGCAAAAGTTTACCAGAAATGACCTTGGAAAAACAACAAATAGCCCTTCTGGGGGTTCTCGACACTGTTGGAAAAATCTATCCTTCTAAAAGAAAGAGTTTTTAATAGGATCCGTGTATGGAATAATTTGTGCCACAAAATACTGTTGAGAACAGTAAAGCAATCCACCAGCAATTAATAAAGCTTAAGAAATGGAAGACAGAATCAGAGAAAGGCTACCCAAACTGCTCCTCCAAGGGTGACTGTGCCCATGCCCAGGGCAGCAGCCACCAAGGGAAAATATGAAGATAGTCACACTGTGAGGAGAAAGGAGGAAGAAATGACTTTGTAAGCAGAAAGAGTTAGGAGTCCCTGGAAAAAGAAAGACAGACATAACTTTCTTGACATAAGAAAAGTCTGTCTCATGAAAGAGTATAAGAATGAATAGACACTACCAGGCCAGGAGACAGCCTAATCCTATTGGAGACAATAAATCAGCAATAATATTCCAGTGTTGATTCCCAAGTGAAGTCTGACCTGATGCACACTCTTGAGCTACCTTTGCAGGATCTATACCTCTCTGAGCACTCAGACACTGGACCAGATCCTCATGACTTAGACCTGGACTCAGTCACTTTAAGATGACTTTTGCCCCAATTCCAGCCTGTATCCTCCTTCGTGTAAGTCCCTTTCCAAATCTGAATACACCCTGAATTTAAAACATCCCCAATTTTGTTGTTCAGGAAGACACTGTTTTGGGAAAGATCCCCAGTGTTCTCCTTTATGTGTTTCAAATAAAACCCTTTCTTTTCCTATTCTTTGGCTCAGTTGTGTCTTTTGGCTTCACACCCACCAAGAGGTAAACCCACAAGAAAAAAAAAAAAAAAACTTCACTAAAATAATCTAGCCACTCACTAAACAAAGAAATAACAATAACAAATCCTGAGGGGAGCCGTATCCAGAATCCTATGATATATTATCAAAAATGTTCACTTTCTGACAAAAACTTATGGGATATGTAAAGATACAGAAACGTCTGACCTGTACATAGTTCAAAAAGCAGACAACAGAAACTACTGGTGAGAGCAGCCAGATATGAGTTTTAACAGAAAAATACTTCAAAGTAACCAGTATAAATATATTCAAAGAACTAAAGAAAGCCATGCTTAACAAAGTAAAGGAACTTTTGATGATGACCATGATTCATCAAATAGGGATAATCAATATAGAGATAGAAAATTATAAACAAGAAATTCTGGATTGAAAAATTATATTAATTAACTGAAAAATCACTAGTTAGGTCTGTTGGTATATTTGAACTGGTGGAAGAAAGAAATAGTAAATTTAAAGATAAATTGATATATATCATGTAACCTGATGGATGAAGAACAAAAAGAATGAAAAGGAATGAACAGATCCTCAGAAGAAAGTAAGATCCCATCAAGGGCACCACCATATGCAAAGTGGGAGTGTCAAAACAGAGGAGGGAGAGAAGTGCATAAAAATACTGGAAGAACTAATAGCTTAAAAACATGCTAAATTGATGGTAAACTTGGATCTACACATTCAAAAAGTTTAAAAGACTCCAAATGGAGTAAGTTCAAAGAGATGCACTACATACAGACACATCACATGAAAAACACCAAAAGATAATAACTAAGACAAATCTTGAAAGTCCTAAAAGAAAATGACTCATCACTTATGAGGGAACCAGAGTAAGAGTAAAAACACAAGTCCTCCTCAGAGCAACAAAGATCAAAAGGCAGTAGGACACATGTATTCAAAGTGCTTAAAGAACAAAATAAATGCCAACCTACAAACCAAGCTATCTTTTAAATTAGAAGTCCAGGTAAAAGAGCTCCCAGATAACTAAAAATGGAGACAATTTTGTGAGCTGTCATACTTTACAAGATAAACTAAATGGAGTTCTTCAGGATCAAAGTGACTCCTGATATCAATTTGAATCCACATGAAAAAAACAAAGAGCAGTGATAAAGTTAATTATGTAATTTTAAAAGATAGTATAAATGCATATTTCCTCTCTGTTCTTCTCTTAACTGATTTCAAAAGCAATTATATAAAACAATATGTGTGCGATTTTATTTTTCAGCCCATAATATTTAGAGCATAACATATTTGCCAATAACAGCATAAAGGAGTTTGCAGAAGCAAAGCTGTTGGGGCGACGTAAGTGACTCCAGATGGTAACTGGAATCTGCAGAAACAAGTGAAGAGAACCAGAAGTGCTAATTAAGAATGTTAATATAACAAAAGCTATAAATATATACTTGTTCTCTCTTTTTCTTTCAAATTCTTTAGAAGACAGGCAATTACATAAGGTAATAATTACAACAAGGTATGTTTGGGTTTGTGACATATGCAGTTGTAGTATGTATAATAATAATCCCATAAAGGAGAAAAAGTGAACATGTAAGAATAATATGTCCATATTTCACTGGAATTTAGTTTGTGTAAGTCTAAAACATCTGAAAAGTAAAGGTATGTGTGGCAAAGCCTAAAGGAATCAACTAAGGAAATAACTAAAAAATATGTATATAGTGAAAAAAATTGGTAAGTAAATTTAAACATTATATTAGAAGATATGCACTTAATGCAAAATCATGCAGTAAATGAAGAACAGAGGAACAAAAAAGTATGAGACGTAGAAAGCAAGAAGTAAAATCGTAAGTGTAAGTCCAAATATCCAACCATATTAACAAGCAATTAAATGTGAATGAATTAAATAACCCAATAAAAAGGCAGAACTTATTAGACTGGATACAGAAATAAACAAGTAAGATCCAAATATATGCTATCTACAGGGGACTTATTCTTGAATCAAAAATACAAAGAGATTTAAAGTGAAATGACAGGGGCACCTGGGGGCCTCAGTCGTTGAACGTCTGCCTTTGGCTAGGGTCATGATCCCAGGGTCCTGGGATCCAGCCCCACATTGGACTCCCTGTTCAACAGAAGGCCTGCTTTCCCTCTCCCACTCCCTCTGCCTGTGTTCCTGTTGCTCTTGCTATCTCTCTTTCTCTCTCAGTCAAATAAAAAAATAAAATCTGTAAAAAAATAAATAAATAAAATAAAGTGAAATGATAGGGGGAAAAATCATGCAAATAGCAACCATGAGAAATCTGGAGTAGCTACGTGAGTATCAGGACAGCATAGATATTAAAACAGAAACAAAGAGAGAACTTGAAACTTTAACAATAACAATTAGAGCCTCAATACTTCACTTTCAATCACTGATAGACAAGTGGGCAGGATTTCAATGAGTTCACACGATAAACGAGCTAGTCCCAATGTATGCCTACAGAACAATCCACCCAATCCATGCAGAATACATATTCCTCTCACCTACACATGGGATTTTCTTCAGGATAGAATGAACTAAGCCATAAAACAAATCTAAATACATTTGAAAGACTTGTCACAATACAAAGTAGATTCTTCTGATCACAATGTAATAAAATTAGCATCAATCTCAGAAAGAAATTTAGAAAATTAACAAAAATGTGGATGAGGAAGAGCACACTGCTGAATAACCAATCACTCAAAAAAGAAATTGGAGAGGAAATTAGAAAGTTTGAGATGGACAAAAATAAAGGTGCAGTACACTACAACTTATGGGATGTAGCTAAAGCAGGATTTAGAGGTTAACATATAGCTGTCACATATACCCTACATTAAATAAGGGGGGGGGGCCTGGGTGGCTCAGTGAGTTAAGCCTCTGCCTTCAGCTCAGGTCATGATCTCAGGGTCCTGGGATCCAGCTCCGCATCGGGCTCCCTGCTCTGTGGAGAGCCTGCTTCCCCCTCTCCCTCTGCCTGCCTCTTTGCCTACTTGTTATCTCTCTCTGTGTCAAATAAATAAATAAAATCTTAAAAAAAAAAGAAATGAGATTTTAAATCAATAACCTAAACTTCTACTGGAAAAACAAGAGCAAACTAAACTTAAAGCAAGTTGAAGGAGCAAATAACAAGGATTCAAGTGGAAATGTAATGAAATAAAAAGCAGAAATACAAAGAGAAATTTGATGAAACAACAATCTGGTTCTCTGAAAAGGTTAACAAACTGGAGGGCCTGGGGGTTCAGCCAGTTAAGCATCTGCCTTCTGCTCAGTTCATGATCGCAGGGTCCTGGAATTGAGTCTTGCATCAGGCTCCTTGCAGAGTGTCTGGTTCTCCCTTTGCCCCTCCCCACTTCATTCTCTCAATCTCTCCCACTCTTTCTCTCTCAAATAAATAAAATATTAAAAAAAGAAAAGATCAACAAACCGTAAAATCCTTTATTTGTTTAAAGATTAAAATTGCCAGAAAAAGAGAAAGAGGAAAAAAAAAAAACAGAAGAGGTAAATTCCTACCATTGGTAATAAAAGTGAGGACATAAATGCCTGACCTTATAGAAATAAAAATGATTCTAAGGCAATGCTATGAACAACTGCATGCTAACATATTAGGTAACACAGATGAAATGACAAATTCCTGGGGCATCTGGGTGGCTCAAGTCGGTCAACCTCCGATTCTTGATCTCAGCTCAGGTCTCGATCTCAGGGTTGTGAGTTCAAGCCTCATGTTGGGGTCCATGTTGAGTGTGGAGCCTACTTTAAAAAAAAAAAAGGACAAATTTCTAGAGAGGCACAAACTACAAAAACAAATTCAAGAATAAATAGAAAATGTGAATACACCTATAACAGATAGAATAGTTAAATTAGTAAATGAACAAAAAACAACTGTCTACCAAGGAAAAGTCTCAGATGGCTTCACTAGTACCAATACCAGTTCTTCAGAAACACTTCCAAAAAAAAAAAATGGAGGAGGAGGGAATACTGTCAATTCATTCTGTGAGGATCATATTACCCCAACCCTAAAATCAGGCCAAGATATCACAAGAACACTACCTACAAATAGTTCTTGATAATAGGGTGCACAAACCTCAACAACACTGGCCAATTAAATCCCATGATAGATGAAGATTGTAGACTGCAACCAAGGGGGATTAAACCCAAGTACACTAATATGTTCTAAAACCCAAAGTCAATTAATTTAAAATACCACATCGACAAAATAAATTCCCCAAACCACATGATCTAAGCCTTTCTTGCCTTAGTGTAGTTGGTTTCAAAACCTGGAGTGGGCCCAGCCATAGAGAGTTGAATAAATAAATGTAAAGATGTTAGGAGAACATGATACATAGATTCTCACCCTAATACTGGAGTACATAGCTCTCCATCTACCAATTTTCCTCTAAATGAGTGCGGTCAAAGGCAGAGCACAGGCCTAGAAGACAGTGAACATCCATTATTCAAATACCTTTATCTTTGTTTTGCATGACCTTTATGTTTTTTAAATTATTATTTTTTCTTAAATATGAACCCCTCCCTCAACATATCATGATCACTACCACTTTGCTAAATGACATTTTAGTGCCCAATTTATGTTCTTTGTATTCATGATTGCCAGTTTACTTTCCAAAATTCATGATATTAATTCAAAATTAAATTGCAAATTTCCTACAATGAGTATATTTCTAATATAAAACTTTTTTTTTTTTCAAAACCATGCCCCTAAATAAGGCCTCCTCATGTCTTAATAATGTTTCTTATATGCTATATGTTCAGGCAAATGTCTTCATGCCAACTCCTTGGTTCTATAATTGCTTGTTTTTAGGTATGTGGCCTTCTGTTCTTTCTTATTCTCTGAACTGAAGCTTCTAGACACATTATACAGATAATTGGGGATTTTGTATACATGGGTTTGTAGCAGGTTAGGGGAATAATTAGTGTGTTCTGCTGGGTGCCATTGTCATATGCATGTTTCCTGGGTAGTTTTAGACAGAACTGTTAAAGGGGGCTACATTCATTTTCTCAGATGTATCACCTTCTGGGACTTTCTGGAAACTCTGAAACATTAAGAGGTGAGATGAAGGTCACGTGGGGATAGTGATGGAGAAAGTGACTTTACTGTAACCCTAGTTGTATAGGGATCTACAGCATATCTATGACCACTGACCAGTGAGACTCAAAATAGTGTTAGAATGCAGACTCTATCACTACACAAAGGTGTGCAAGCATGCGTGATCACCAAGTAGATGACCAGAGCAGCAAAAGCACACTCAGCTCAGATAATAAAAGTTTATGATCCACACATACCTAGAATGGAAGAGGCAGCTGGCACCTGGGTTTGGAGTTATACCTCCTGGGCTGGTTCCCTACTCCTGCCAAATGCCAGCTGATCCATGAATAACCCACCTACCCTTTCTCCACCTGAAACTTCACATACCTTCAGTTAGGATAATGATTATAATGATTGTACCCATTTCTTAGAGGCAAGAGGAGCTAATTAGCTAATTTATCTGATGCTCTAAGCAGGGAACATGGCAAATGGTAAAGCCTCAATTAAAATCACTCATTTTTATTTTTATAGTGTTTAGTTTTGATGGCTGCACATCCAAAAAGAAAGAAAGCTTCAGCGACTGTTACAAACTTTCAGGTTAATGGTAAGATATGCACAAATTAAGAAAATGCTTCCCAACTCTCATTAAAAGATGAAACTTGGCAGTGGTCCTAGAAATGAAAGAGTAGGACAGCATGTTACAGTACAGAGAGAAACTTTCAAGTAAATACCTACATGAGTAAAAAGAGATTTAGACTGCAAGCCCTTGGCTGCAAACCCTCAGTACTCTGAATATAGGAAGCTTTAATGTGAATAAGAACTGATACCAAATCCTTCCTTCTGTTGACTTCCAACATCATGACAGAAGGGATAGATGTCAAGAAACACTCTGAGTCATTTATAAACCAGAGATGGGAGGGCGTACTGCAAAATGCAAGGTTGAACAAATGAAAGGAAGTTAAAAATCAATAGCAGACACAAAATAAAAGCAGAACTGGCACTTCTGAAATGTGATTCAGCAATGTGGCAGACAAACCCAAGGCAGTCTCCAAAAATGAAGAAGAAAGAAGGGGCAAAGCTATTAAAACAATAAAAAACAAAAGATGGCAGGCGTTCAGGAAGGAAACTAGTGTGCCAGCTTGAGAACTGAAGATCCCAATGAGAAAACAAGCTGTGGATGAAAACAGCACGTAAAGAAGTGCTTGAAGAATGGAGTCTGGAAAATAAAACTCAGAAGACATACGTATGAAGGTTAGAAATACTCTCTTGCCTAAAATTCAGAAGAGTAATGAAGCTACATTATTGAAAACAGTATAAATATTGATATGATAATTTATTATGGTGGTAAAAAATAAAGCAGGTAAATATAAGTAAGTGGAAAATTTATTTTCCTCCAGAAGTATGTTATAAAAATACTGGATGTGTTTGAGCTTCTTTTCAATCTTTTTTATAAGGCACCACAATATTTCACTCTGTCTTTGTGTCAAATTATTCTCCGTGGCTGTCTGTGGATTTCTTTGTGACACGCCATCGTTTTATTGACATATATGAAGTATGCATGTACCTAAAGCTTCTTCTTTCCTAACTTGCCTGGTTCACTTTTATAGAGCTGATTTGGGGACCCATATTTAATATTCCTGACACCTAATTTTATTTACGTTGATAGATATTTATAGACTGCTCAAGTCAACTTCTCTGATCCATCCTGGTCCCGTGGAATTCAATAACATTTACCAACATTTGCAGAAATACAAAAAAGACACCTGAACTAGCTATGGTGTCTTCATATGTGGCTGCGGAGATTGACGTGGAACTATGTATTAAAGTTTCACACTTACAGGGTATGCATGAAATGAATCAGTCCAAAGATCTGGCGCAAATTACACAAAACTGTGCTCCAGAAATCCGTGAGGAACCTACGATTTCATTTTTAGAATATAGTCATTTTTATTTGACGTTGATACCAAAGCCTCGATATGTAACTGTTGAAGACAAATGCACTGAACACAAGCACACACACATACACGAACACACACACACAACACACATACACATGCAAAAACACAGAAATATACACACAACCACACATTCATATAACACAAAGGAACATAAAGAATAAAATTCATTGAGCCATGTTTTTCAACTCTGAAAAGGGATGGTATAATAAAGGGCATTTTCCCCTACTTTTCTTTAATGTAGGGTTATTATCATTAGCTACAAATGTCAAAACTCACACAAATGCATTTTCTTTAATATAGAGATTAGTCCCAGATTCTACCTATATCAGAGCCATACATCTCGTTTCCAAACTTATTAATCAGATTTACCTATCATAGATAAAAGCTGTTTTGATTATCTTCCAAAGGTGTGCTTGGTGGGACTTTCTGAAAAGGAACCAGGTGCATCACTGGGTTTGCAATTGCTTAGGCTGAAAGGAAGCTCTCTTTGATAAATTTAATCACATAATTTACGCTTAACACTTCAGTAGTTGCTATGGAGACTTCAGAATCATTTCATATGTTAAATATAGTATTCTTTTACTTGTATCTAATTTGCATTTTAAAGACCTAATGTCTATCATTTCTCCACAAGTAACTTCTGTGTTGGTAGCTTGCTTTTAGGTGCTTTATCTGACAAGTTCTTAATGTAGTCTACAATTTGGGTGTACCAAAACTGATTTTACATGAAATACCTTTTCTAAATTACCCTTAGAAGGATTTACATTTTCATTTAATTTTTTTAAGTAGTGGATTATTTTCAATATTCACAAAAGTGAAGCATTATTATTAACCAAATATCCAATGATTTAATTTTAATTCCAATCCCATTATAGTCAATATAATGACACAGACAAATTGATAAAGCAGAACGATCACCGCACTTGCAGAAAGATGACAAAGCTTCTGTCTTCTCTCCACTAGTAACAGGTGGATGTGCTCTTAGCTATTCTCCGAGCTTCAGTTTATTCAATGATCAAATGGGCTCTCTGCTCAGCAGGGAGTCTGCTTTTCCCTCTATCCCTCCCCCTGCTTATGCTCCTTCTTCCTCTCTCTCCCTCTCAAATAAATACATAAAATCTTAAAAAAAAAAAAAAAAACTGAAGTAATGCAAGGAGCAGATATCTTGGGATTCAAAATTAAATAACAGCAGGTTGATTAAAGAAAAACACCAGAATTCAAACCAACTACCTCAATGACCTGACTTTCCTGTTTATTTTATTTACTTTTTTTCTATACTGGCACCCCTGGACTGGTATCAACATAGCCCCAAACCTTAGAAATAGACACAAGGTTGTAGACAGAGAGCCCTGTAGTTCTGTCTTAGAGGGAAAAAGGGAAGGCCTAATGCTCCAACATAGACTGAAAATCCCTGCTGTTTTTGTTTCCTTTTACTCTTTTCTATTTGGGCACTCTCCCTATTCATCCCTGGGACAGCAGCCATGGGAGCTACAGAGTCCAGGTAGAGCTGAACTTTCCTCTCAAATCAGAAAAAAAAAAAATACGGAAAACTTCCATTATTTTTATTTCTCTCTCTATCCGTCCTTCTCCCACTTGTTTCTGGATGCAGACAGAGTTACAACAATGTGAATCAGAGAGTCATTAAAGGCCCAGCTTTCCAGATGGAGAATTGAAAAGGTAAAGCATTGACATTTGTGAAGTATTGGGTAGGTGACTGAAGCAAGAGCTGAGGAAAACAACCTCATAAAGTTGCTTATGAGCTAGGCTTACTCATGTGCAGACTTGATCCTACCTGGCATTCCAAAAACTTTGAGATCAGAAATAAAAGAGAGCACCCAAGGCCCAGACTGGACAAGGGTGGCACGCAGATCCAGCTGGTCAAAATTGCACTTGAAAATAACTTAAAACCAAATGACCCTGGAACCTCAAACCACAGAGTGCAGGTTAGAACTTAACACCCTGAACCTCACCAAGTGATTGTTTGACTACCCGCTAAAATAAAATCAATACTCTCCATAAGGTTTAAAGATTTATACTATAGTAATAAATTCCAAGATACAACCCCAGAACATTTAGTATCTGAAGAAAAAAGGATTATGTCAACTTACAGAGAAAAAAGCTTTTAAGAGATGTTAGTAACAAGAGGACACAGATGTCAGAATTCTCTAACAAAGACCAAAAGCAGGGATTATAAAAATGCTCAAACAAGTAACTGCAAACAATTTTGAAAAAAAAATAAAATAAAAAAGAAAGGCTGTGACAAAGAAATAGAAAATAGAAATATGCAATTTTTGTATCAACATGGACAGGACTGGAAGAGATTATGCTGAGTGAAATAAGTCAAGCAGAGAGAGTCGATTATCATAGGGTTTCACTTATTTGCGGAGCATAACAAATAACACTGAGGACATGGGGAGGTGGAGGGGAGAGGGGAGTTGGGGAAAACTGGAGGGAGAGATGAACATGAGAGACTGTGGACTCTGAACAGCAACCTGAGGGTTTTGGAGGGGCGGGGGGTAGGAGGTTGGGGGAGCAAGGTGGTGGGTATTAAGGAGGGCACGTATTGCATGGAGCACTGGGTGTCTTGCAAAAACAATGAACTCTGTTATGCTGAAAAGAAAAAAAAATAGAAGGATAATCAGCAAAAAATGAAAAAAAAAAGAAATAGAAAATGGAATGATGAACCAAATAAAAAATTAGGAACTGAAAGGTACAATGATGAAGAAAAAGGAGGGGAAGGAAAAAGAGGAGGAGGAGAAAATGAAGAAGGACTGACATGTTTAGTGGGCAGGACAGCAGCATAGAAACAACAGAGCAAAGAACCAGGGAAAACAAAGACAGATGAATAGAAATGAACCCTCTGAGCCACAGAGCGAACGTGATTTTTAAAAATGGGTCAATAAAAATGTCAAACCTCATGTCAGGAGAGGGGTCTGAACTCCTGATCAGCCAACTCCTCCTTGCTATACTTGTCCACTTACCGCAGAAACTGGGTAAGAGAGCACCAAAAGATGCCAAGCAGATCAGAGGATGCAAACATACCCTCTCTCGCCCCCATGTCCAGCAATAGCAAATTCAGCAGGTAGTCAGTTCACAAAGAATAGGTATAGTTTACATGATTAATTTTCAAATATGTCAGCTTTGCAATGCCACAGTTAGGAGATTTTTTTTAAGTTTTTATTTTACTTCCAGTTAGTTAATATACACTGTTATATTAGTTTCAGGTATACAATCTAGTGATACGTAAAATTTTCCCTGAATATAGTAAGACTATAAAAAATTTTTATTGCCTGCAATGAAACCGTCACATGCCTACTATCTTCTCATAGTGACAGCCTCTTTCTTTCCTTGAAACAGAGTGGAACAATACCCTAGATAGCTAACGTGCTGAAAAATAGAGAGTGGAACTAAAGAATTGTAGGCTGGAGGCAGGAGACATCTGCATACCAGCCAGTGGGGGTGGGGTGGGGAAAGAGAGCCTCTGTGGACATTCCAGGGCAAGTGAGGACATGGGAAGGGTCCAATGGGGAGTTCCCCTCTCTATTCTTTTTTTTTTTAAGATTTTATTTATTTATTTGACAGAGAGAGATCACAAGTAGGCAGAGAGGCAGGCAGAGAGAGAGAGAGGGAAGCAGGCTCCCTGCTGAGCAGAGAGCCCGATGCAGGGCTCGATTCCAGGACCCTGGGATCATGACCTGAGCTGAAGGCAGAGGCTTTAACCCACTGAGCCACCCAGGCGCCCCACGAGCGGTGACTCTCTATTCTCTCTATTCTTTTAAAATCTATGCGATATGCTGTCTAAAACCTCATCTCAGACTCCCATGGAAGTTTCTGTAGGTAGATTTTCATAGTTCATGCTATAGGGAACTATGTGCTATTTAACAGAGACCAGGATGAACAGAGAGGCCATGTGGAAGCCCAAGAAGTCAGGACTTTGCCCTCACTTCGACTGAGAAATTAGTGGAAACCCTTGGTCTCCAAAGGAGGAGACCCTTTGATGCCACTGTCAAAGTCAAAGCTGTTTCCATAATGCTGTGAAGACATTACTGGTCTTTTTCACTCCCGTGTTGTCATGAGAATTCAGTAGAGATTTCCTGAGGCTCTGTGACATGGGATATCAGATTCAAATTCAAAAGCAGATTTAAGACTGAATATAAGCAAACTAAATATAAACCAGGTTCTAAAGAGATTCACAAAAATATTAACCAATACCATTCTTCTCACTATTTTTCTTTTTCAGTTTGGGAAACTATAGTTTTATTTTCACAAAAATGTTATTATGTTAACATAAAATGGGTTATTAAGGTTATTTATAAATGAATCAACAAAGGAATTTCTAAATAACTGAGCACTAATTTTTAATTTGTTAAATGTGGAAAATTATAATTCATATTCACAAAAACACTTTGGGGTCACAATAATTTTAAGATTGTAAAAATGTGGGGCCCCTGGGTAGCTCTGTTGTTAACTGTCTGCCTTTGGCTCAGGTCGTGATTCAGGGTCCTGGGATCCAGCCCTGCATCTCGTACCAGGCTGCCTGCTCAACAGGAAACCTACTTTTCCCTTTCTCACTCCCCCTGCTTACGTTCCGTCTCGCCCTGTATCTCTCTCTGTCAAATAAATAAAACCTTAAAAAAAAAAAGATTGTAAAAATGTCCTGAGACAAAAAAGCTATAAAGTACTGACATTGAGGAGGTGACCTCACAGCCATCTTTTCCAGAAGACAGATGTGTGGATCATGATGTTCTCACCTAAAAGCCAGTAACCACCAAAGAAGAGGAGATTCAAGAAAAAAGAGAGGGTTTGGAAGGCATGCTTTTTCACGGGCCTGAGTTCAGGGTATTGAACTACTTGAGCTGGTGAAATGTGTTTGAAGCGTGTCAACATAGAGAAGATAATTTAAGCTAAGGTAACCCAGAGACAGTGTGAAGAGCAAAAACCCAGGATACCAAACCCCAACCTTCCCAAAATCAGCATGTTTGGAGGGTAGGAATAGAGGCAGACTTCTGAGAATGTAGCCAGAAATTCCCTGGCATTGCACTTTTATTTATTAGTAATTATCTTATTATCCAGTCTGCTTCACTCCCTACCAAATAACAATCAGTCACTAGTGTTACCTAGAGAGGTTAATTTGCATGGATCTAGCCATAGCATCTAACCATGATATATTAAGTAGTATGTGTGTACCACTTACATATGACAATGTTTTCTACTTTTTGGCACTCTCTTTGTCTTTGATTTTCTTTTGCAAGTTTCCGAGCCACTCAACTTCCAGGTAGCATATTAAATGGATTCGCATTTCAATTTTAAGAGAAATTATTCTCCGTATTGTCTGGTTTCAGCATTTATGAAAATGGAAATGTCATTTTGGAAGTGCCGGCAGGAAGCTCTCAAAATTGCATGAGTTAACTTCAATTGTATATTCCAAATCAACTAAAAGACCAACCACCCCCTCTACCAGCACAACAGAAACAACAGAAATGTCTGGAGACGAGGAAAATTAAAAGGTTGTTTTTTAATTTTGACCATAAGGTACTGTCCAGCTTGATGTGATTTTTATTATTTCTGGCCCAAAATGACTGAAAGAGCAGAGTGTGGGATCTGCAGTAACTGGCCATAGCTAATCCCAATTCAGTGGCTGATACAATTTAATTCAAATTTGCTCTAAGAACAGATTTTCAGCCATTTATAAAGATACATTTTCTTTATTCTATTTATAAAGGGGTTAATAAACCCACATCTCATTCTCAGGTTCCTTCACCTCCTGTGCTCTACCTTACAGTATCTAGACTGTTTTTTTTGCAGACTGCCTATCAGTTTACTGTGATTCCTCCTCTGTATGCTGATTGGTATGTTAATTTAAGGGACAATTATAGATCAGTATTTACAGGCTATATATAAGAACAGAGGGATAGAAATGTTAATGGAGACGGTTGTTTGTCTTGCTTCTATTAAGTAAGAGGAAAAATTGCAAATGGAAACAACAAATGGACCAAAGTAGGAGAACTTCATGCCTAAGAACTCTGCTCATTAGTTCCATTCACTTCATGGTTTCTGATCATCATTCAGGATATTTTCCTCTGGGTGTTTTTAATAAGTGACAGGTTTTTTTATTAGCATGAGAAAAGATTTCTTATGTCATGACATGTAATTTTTTTCCCAGTAGATGTTTTATAAAAAGCTAGGAAATGGTGTTTCATGATGATAAATCTCTTTGTTTGGAGGCAGTCTTCATCACAAAAGGAATATCCAAGAAACATGGTGCACTCTAGCACTTTAAGAGGCAAAATGCGTGACAGGTAATGCCTCAGTGGAGACTTATCTAGACTTTGGAGTAACGATGCTGTTTCTTTTCTGAGTTAATACATGACCCTGAGCAAAGTAAGGACATAAAAGGAAGTAGTGGATAGAAATATTCAGTGACTTGATCTGCTCCCAGAAATAATGACAAATGCATAATATGTTTAAAGATGAATAAATCAAGAAATGGCTAGAGTGCCCAAAATACTATATATTCAGAATGAATTAATTCCACTCTTAAGCTGGTGCAGGGCAGACTTACCTACTTAATAATAGCCTTGATATTTTGTGTACACATTAAAGATGTGGATTATAATAACTTAGTCTTTTTTTTAATCAGAAGAAAGAAAATAAATGGTATTCTCACATCTAGGGTGTGAATAAACATAGGGAACCTCTAAGATATTCCAGTTTAAATTTAGTACTTCTCTTGTTGACATGTCAATATTGAAGATCTCATCTTTGCAAACAACTTTAAGAAAAAGAATAGAAAGGGCAAGGCTCAGTGTAAATCGAGAGAGCAAAATGACTTCTTTCAGGACATGTCTTCACAGGACTGGACTGCTAGTATATGACGGTCACCGGCCAGAAGCTGGGAGAGTGCATTTGAATTACTCTACATAATTGTGACTTTATAGTTCATATTTTATTTGCTGTTGTATTTAATACTTGTGAGCATACTCCAGTATCCTTACATTTCTTTAAATACATTTTAATGATTATGTAACGATCATTGTATAGATATATGTAAATGCAATTTTCATCCATTTGGAATATCCAACCTAATCAAATAAAAGAAGTCATGTTCTAAAAAATTTCTTTATCAGTCTTGGTCTACATCTCTTCTGGTGTTCTCAGTTAAAAGAGCTTTCTAAACAAAAGGTTAAGAATACATTAGAGCTATTGAGATACATGTTCAGTTTTCTTTCTAGTAGGGATGGAGCAAATTTATTCTTTTGTCTGCCTTGAGGCACATCACATAGGTGACTTCAATAACAATTCCAGATGCACTTAAAAACCATACTCTGAGGTTTTTGATTTTCTATATAGTCCATTATAAATAATCTAGTCAATTAAAAATAAGTCAGTTTTTTAAAGATTTATTTATTTATTTGAGAGAGAGAGAGCACACACTGGCAGAAGGGAGTGGAGACAGTGGGAGAGGGGAGAGGGAGAGATAGAATTTCAAGCAGACTCCCCACTGAAGGGAGAGTCCAATGCAGGGCTTCATCTCATGACCCTGAGATCATGACCTGAGCTGAAACCAAGAGTCAGATGTTCAACTCACTGAGCCACCCAGGCACCCTGAGGTCAATTATTTATTTTGTCAATTTATTTTTTTTATATTAGTATTGATTGCTTTGTCAGGCCATTCTAACAGTTACTGATAGAGGTATTCTAATTTTCCACAGTGCTTGTTAATACTTATTTTTCTTTTTTATTCTGTTAATTTCTGATTTATTTAAGACCATGTCATTGTATACTGCAAGATTTAGAATCTTAATATGTTTCTCGTCATATTGCCCTTGGTATCATTTTGAAAATTATTTAAATCTAATGGTTCTTGCTTTAAAGTCTATTTTTGGTATCAATATGACTCTACCAGCTTATTTTGATTATAATTTCCATGTTTACATTTTCATCTTCTTAATTTCATCTTTTTTGTTTTCTTATATTTAAGGTGTGTCTCCTATAAGAAGTATATATTCTTATTGATCTGAAACAGTCTTTTAATTAGAATATTTTGTCCATTAATATTTACTACAATTACTGGTGAATTTAAATCCACAATCTTTTTTTAAATTTTCTCTGTTCCTCTTCACTCTTTTTAATTTTTAATATTTTCAGGTGGAAGGGTTAGATGACCAGGTTAGATACAGTAATGAAACAATTAATTCAATCATGAAGAAAATCTGAAGCTGGCATTCAGTCCACATAAAAGTTAGTTCACTTCCCATTTACCTTTCTCCTTAGAATATAAGCCTGAATATTTACCAAGGATTTTGTTCGATGACAACGTCTGAACATATTTGTACTCCCTCTTTAGTGAACCTGCTGAAATTCTGCTAAGTTTCTGATCCTCAGACACTATACTCAGTGTTGGCAATTGCTTCAAAAGGAAAAGAGACCAAATGCTAGGCTCAACTCTGTCTTCCCATTGTTCCAGATTCTGAGCCTTTAATTCTTCACTGGCTTAGAGAATCCAAGCCCGTGTTTTCTTGGAAATGATTTTATCCAACTTTGCTAGTTGTTTTCGGCAGGGAGGATTGTGCATAACAATCTATTTTGCTATTGCCAGAAGCAGAATGCTGATTTGAATCAACTTTCAACTTACAGATATATGAGTAATGTTGTTCATTCTGTGTCTAGTTTATTATTGGGCTGGGTTCCAAAATTTCACTTTTTACAATTAGCTTGTTTTTCTCAAAGAAATCAAGTAATAAATATTGATTAGTTACAGGCCAAGGCATAAAGCACTTTTTATCTATAACACCCTTGAGCAGTAATACCAATAATGCTCTCATTAATCATTTAAATACATTTCTTTTCCTATGTGGAATTACAGCATACTTTCTGTGATAATGAAGGCTTTTAGTTATTTTGGAAACGACTGTAGGTTTAGATTTCCCTCCTCTTCCTTATCTCCTCTCCAGGATGATGTGTTGGTCCTTCAGGGTAGTTGTACTACCCTGTGTCAGCTAAATGGAAGGGTTCCTCAGGTCTATACTACCAAATGGTCCACAGTGTTCTTATATCCTTCTTGGTCTTGGCTGCAGACTAAGTATCATCCCTACTAGGTGGTACCCCTGAGATACCATTTTGTCTTTCCATTCAGGTGACATGTTTCCACCAATCACAAGGTCTGAGATTTCTGGCATCTGCCCCAGTTTCCAAGGTTCTGGTTCCTGCTTACAAATTTCATTCAGTCCCTCTGTGCCTATAGTATTTCTGGGATCTTTCAGAGGGGTTCCTGAAGAAGAACCCAAGACTCCTGGCTTTCCAGCATGGAAATATAAAGAGATCCTTTAAATCCCAGAACCCAGAATGGAACTCAAACATCAGCCTCCTCGCTTTGCCAGTGCTGATCTTTCCTAACTGGTTCTGCGATGGTAGCACTGCTAATACAAGTCTCGTCCAGGGGCTCAGACTGTGCACTGGGCAAAACCTTTCGGCTTCCATCTTTCTTTTCAGCCTAATTAGCACATTGCTCCATTCCAAGACTCAAGCTCACAAAAGGGAGTTTGGGACACTTTATTTGACCACATGATTTTCCTTAAGTCATTGCTACTCAAAGTGTGGTCCCTAGACCAGTTGTCACTACATCACAGGCCTGTTAGTAAGAAATGCAGAATCTGAGAACATGGTCCAGAACTGCTGAATCAGAAGCTGAAATTTAAAAAGACTTTAGGAGAGTATAATACCTGAACACTCAGAAGCATTGCCTTCATCATATCCTGAACACTCTCCAGACTTGGGCATCGTAATCACTGAGGCCAATTTATCAGGTCTGTCTTTTATACTTTAAAATTACACTTGGGAGGCACCTGGGTGACTCAGTTAAACGTCTGCCTTCAGCTCAGGTCATGATCCCAGGGTCCTGGGACCAAGCGCCACATCAGACTCCCTGCTGATTTATTAAAAATAAATAAATCAATAAGTAAAGTTACACTTGTGAATTAATTGCCTTGTCACAGATTTAAAAGTTCTATTGAGGTGTTAGAACAAGCGGAGTGAGGCTTCTTTTTTCATTGCTACCACTAGATGTGTATCAGTGTATCAGTCAGTTCCAATCAGAGAAACAGAAGCAGGGGGAAATACACAGTACGAGATTCATCACGAGAAACTGGCCAGGCTTGTACACACTCTGTGGGCAGGCTGTCAGGAAGAAGAGATGGAGGGTCCCAGCTACCACTGCTGGATAATTTCCTGTACATAAAGTCAACTGATTATGGATTATAATTTTCAATCCTATCTTTGAAACACCCTCCCAGCAAAAACCTGGCTTTATGAGTGGTTGAATGACTGGTGACAACAGCCTGGTCCCATTGACATGTCCGAAGACATGGAAGGATATAAGTGGGGGCGGAGGTCAGGAATAAGGGTACAAAGGGGCAATAGAATAAATAAATAGGGGGCACCTGTGTGGCTCAGTGGGTTAAGCCTCTGCCTTTGGCTCAGGTCATGGTCCCAGGGTCCTGGGATCGAGCCCCTCATCGGGCTCTCTGCTCAGCAGGGAGCCTGCTTCCCCCTCTCTCTGCCTGCCTCTCTGCCTACTTGTGATCTCTCTCTCTGTCAAATAAATACATAAAGTCTTTAAAAAAATAAAAGAATAAATAAATAGTAAATAAGCATGTCATAAACAGTCAATGAACATGTTTCCTGTGACAAAAGTAAAAGCTACAAAATAGAAACAATCCCATGGTAGGGGGTAGAGAGAATGATTAGCAAAGAACACTAAGGTCTATTCTGTCCTGGACATTCTGGCTTTCACCTCACAGTTCTCTGATGAGCAGTAAAGCTGTCAGGTTCGGACCAGGACCAGACAGCTTTGGCTCTGCTCTTGGGCTCAGGGACTACTTCTCTGTGGAAGGACATCTGTGTCCCGGATCATCCACGTACTCAGGCCCCACGTGATGGTTAGCTCAGTAGGCCACCTCAACCTCAGGCCTGCTGGCTGGCCTGCAATCTTTCCATGAGTTTAAAAAAGTGTGTGCGAGAGAAAAAGACTTGGGGGGCTTGTTGTCGTGAGCTCGAAGAACTGAGAATTGTCTACACTGATCTTTGGGTCTTCAAGTACCTAGTAAATACTAGGGACGGCTTTTACTTGGGTGTTACCAGGTTTTACTTTGCCGCTCTCATTAGCTTTAATCCCTCTCTCATAATCAAAATTTTCTTCTGAGCACACTCACATATGCTCGGGTTCATCAGCATCAATTTCTCCAGCACCTTTTAATAGGTTAATATTAAATATTGATATTTAATGATACTATTTTAATATTGACTTGTACTCAGTACTCAATCTATATATTAGAGGAAAACAGTAATGCAAATCTCATTAAAAATAGGTATTATGTTTACTTTCAAAAAAAGCCCAGATGACACCTATATAAAATGGGATTTGATAAAAATTCACATATACCACATACATATTCAAAACCACAAATTCTATGGCATATATACATGAAAATTGAAGCAGTATGCATGCAAAAATGTAGTTCACGAAAAATTTGACTATACAACATGACCTTTCTGAGAGTTGGCAAGTACAGTTTGGGAATATTTAGGGAATTTTACCCCAAGATGCAGAGGAGTACTAATATTTACTAGGTTGTTTCTGTGTATGTGATCTCATATACGGATGTCTTTGATTAATGGAAACTAAGCTTCAGGGAGACTGGTAGATTTAATGCTAAGTGAAGGAAGAATCAGGATTGCAACCTGGGTCTACAGCTGCCAGATCTCGGTACATATATTCAATGTTTCCCTTATCTGCTATTTTTCCTTTCCCCAAGTGGCTTTGCTGTGAGGGAGTAAATACAGAGAGGACACAGGAACTCCAACTCACAGCCTGCTTATTGGTAACACAGCTTGACTTGAAGGGATTCATCATGTCTATTGCCTTCCCAGAAAGAAGCAAAAAAATACAAACCAGTGCCGTTATGAAGAACAACATAGAAGAGCTGGACACATAGGAGGGGAGCATGCCCATTTGCTAGGAATTCTGGGACTTCATTCCTTCGCTGCAGCCCAGGATTAATTCAGCCATGCTCCATGGGAGTGTGAACTCAGTTTTGGGTTTGAAAGCAGTGGCAGGAGGGTGAATGAAAATGTTAACTCTGAGAAGCGCGGTTGTTTGAACGAGAGCGCATCACGATTCGGGGCTTGATAGGTAAAGTAAAATCACTGTGGATTCTTAAAACGTGAAACAAATATGCAAAAATGTATTTTAGGGAAAAAATTCGGGTAGTGTAATAGAGAGGAACAACACTGAGTGTAGACAGCAGATCCATCAGGAAATGTGTTAAAATGCTGTGCCAGGAGGCAGAAGCAGTGTGGACTCCCTGAAAGGCTGACTGCCACTCTCCATCAGATTTCAATCTCTTTTGTCCTTATGGTCGGATCCTGCCAGGACTCATTCCCAAGCCTCCCTTGCTTGGAGTTTATACATGTGTGAACAAAAAGAAATACCCATTCCACACTGATGCCTTCTTTTCTACGTTCTCCCTTCTTGCCTCCAGACCACAAGAGTGGGTCTAGTTACATTTGGTAGATAGCTTGGATGCCTTGTGTTTAAGTTCCTAAAGAGCTTGCATGAAAAATACCACCCAAAACACCTCCTGTTCTCGAAGCAACCTGCCCAGAGAGTTATGTGAGAGATGAATAAGCGTGTATTCTGTCTGAGCCACTGCATTTTAGGGTCTGTTTTGTTTCAGCAATTTAGTGGACACAAGGAATACAGACAAGAATCCATGGAATGGTGAAGACAGGAAGGTTATTAAAAGACAGAGACAGAAAGAAGCACACAGGATTCCAAATAGCAACAAAATTGCCATTTATTGAGCACCTAATGGAACTCAGGAACATTACCTTTATAATTTTGTGTCCCAGAATGGACAGCTTCCCGAGAACTTCTAATTTGCCCATTTTGTCAGCAAGAACGCGGAGACTCTGGTAGTGAACTTCCTGAGATAATGAAATTTGCATGGCGTGGTTTAACTTCAAGGATGACTTCAAAAACACATGTTTTTCCCATAAGTTGTCTCAGATCTTCCACAAATACTTGTGAGATTAGGAAGACAGTGTTTCACTCAGCTTTTCCCCCAAAGAGAATCTACCCCTCATTTGTCCTGAAAAAATGTAAGTCACTCATAGTGAAAAACTTAATGGAGGCTAAGGAGTACTTACCATGTTTGAGAAAGTGACTCATCTTTTTGATGGTTTTAATTGTTTATTAGTAATATTTACCCTGGTTTTACTTCATAGAAATTCTGAGGTTGTTTTTACTTGAGAGAAAAACAAGTCTTAAAGCAAAGGCTTAGAGGCACTTATTAACTTGCTAGCTCTTTTAGGAGAACCCTTTATCTGCAACTTTAATAGCTTTATGCTGGCAAAAGTCCTTTATGGACAGTAAATAGGTTTCCCTTGAAGTTCACAGCACCATATAATTTCAGAGGTAGGAAGAAGAAAAAAAAAAGCTCAGAGGTCACATGGCCCAGCTCCTCTATTTCATGCTAGTGGAGGAAAGACGCAAAAATGGAAAGGAACTTACCCAATGTCATAAAACCAGCTTGAGACAAAAGCAAGAGCACCTGTCCCTAATTTTCTCTGAGCTCTGATATTTCTGCTCTAACTAACCCATAGATTTCAAGTCTCTCGTGGCTCTTCTGACAAAGGGAGATAGGTCAAATTAACTGCAAACACAACCATGAAATTAGCTTTTTTAATGAAAACATATCTTCTAAGACAAATTTAAGACAATTTTAAAATTTTAATTCTTTTGGTTAAAAAGCAAACAATCCTTACCATCCTAGAAAGACTTTGTTTTTAAATTCTTCCCTTAAGTGTTGCTGTTAAAGTCCATCTTTACTTTTCTCAGAATATCAAAATGGGAAGGCATCTATCTCCTAACATAAGAGGGAGGGAAGAGAGGAAGAGGGCGAGAATGTGCTACCCTGTTAAATGTCGAGACTATATAGGGCTTAATGCAGAGATGGACCTGGAGGTCTCTTTGGTCACATGATTACAAAAACCCTCATTTACTTGTGTTGACTTAATATCCCATTTAGGTCCTCCAGGGCAAAGTTGAAGAGATATGATATATGATATATATATATATATTTTCTTTTAAAGATTTTATTTATTTATGTGAGAGAGAGAGCCTGAGACAGAGCATGAGCAGGGGGAAGGAGGCAGAGGGAGAGGGAGGGAGGGAAAGGAAGATTTCAGGGAGCACGGAGCCCAATGTGGGGCTAGATTCCAGGACCCCAAGATTCCAGGACCCCTGAGCCAGAGGCAGAAGCTTAACCAACTAAGCCACCCAGACTCCTCAATATGATATATTTGTAATTACAGTTTCATTACCTAGCTCAAAGAGAAAACTTTGTATTTCATCATTTAGCTTATTTGTACTGGACTTTTGGGAAGCTATGTAGCACATTAAGGAAGTTTCTGCCCTTTTCTGTTTCTTTCTTTTTTTTTTTTTAATTATGAATGAGTCTTAATTTTTGTCAAATATTTTTTCTGCATATATCGAGACTATCATGGATTTTTTTTCTTTTTAATGTGACTAATGTGTACAATTAAATCAATTGATTTTTAAAATACCTTATCAATCTCAATTTCCTGGGGAAAAAAACAACAGGGTAGTGAGAAATTATATATTTTCTATGTTATATATTCAATAGGATCATACTTTCTTAAGGAATGTTGGCTTGCTGTTCATGAAAGAAGTTGAAACATAATTTTCTTTTACTGTGAGTTACTTTCCAGGATTTGGTATCAATATTACACTGACCTCAAAATAGTTGGGAAATATGAAATTTAAATTTGGAAGAGGATTTCTTTGTTTTTCTCCTTTAACTATTTTCTTTCTTGTATACTTTTTCTTAAGTAATTGCTATTACTGAGTCTATAGAAATCTGAGTCTATAGATTTCTTTTTACATAGTTTTTAATTAAGAATACAATATGACATAGGACTATGAAGATATTTTTGTTTCTTTTTGCATTAGTTTTGGTACTTTTTGCCAAGGAATTTGGGAATTTTACCTAAAAAAAATAAATTTGGAATTTCCAAATGTTCTCCTAATATATATTTTTATTATCAGTAAGGCTATAAATGATGCATGCATTACTAACAATTAAGAGACTACTCTACTTTCTTAATTATTCTTTCTAAGTACTTACCAGTTATATACAAACATAAAAATATTATTTATTTTCGGGACGCCTGCGTGGCTCAGTCGGTTAAGCGGCTGCCTTCGGCCCAGGTCATGATCCCAGCATCTTGGGATCGAGTCCCACATCGGGCTCCTTGCTCAGCAGGGAGCCTGCTTCTCCCTCAGCCTCTGCCTGCCACTCTGCCTGCCTGTCCTCACTCTCTCACTTTCTCTCTCTCTCTCTGACAAATAAATAAATAAAAATCTTAAAAAATATATATTATTTATTTTATGTTTTTATTTTATTAAATTATTTTATCATTTTTGCATAATTTTATGCATAAATTTATGCATAATTTTATTACCTTTGAATTTAAACTGCTATGTGGGAGCTTAACTCTTTGATTTATTCTGTATGAATAAGCTCAAATTTGTTGATAATATTGATCACAATTTCTATACTCAGGCAACTTGTTTTATAAGTTATTGAGAGAGTCTTGAAATATTTTCCACTCTAAATTTGGATTTTCTTTTTTTTTTTTTAAGATTTTATTTATTTATTTGACAGAGAGATCACAAGTAGGCAAAGAGGCAGGCAGAGAGAGAGGTGAAAGCAGGCTCCCCACTGAGCAGAGAGCCTGATGCAGGGCTCGATCCCAGGACCCTGGGATCATGACCTGAGCCGAAGGCAGAGGCTTTAACCCACTGAGCCACCCAGGCAGCCCTAAATTTGGATTTTCTAATTTATCATTGAAATTCATGAGTTTGCTCTTGTTGCATATATTCTGAAGCTAGATTATTAGATACATACAAAATAAAAATGGTTAGATTTTGCATTTAAATAGAAACTCCTATTACTGTCAAATACCTCAATTTATTTCCAGCAATGTTCCTGTCTTCCTCTCTTGGAGCTCCCTTTGTCTTATTAGCATAGCTAGTTTAGTTTATATTTGTTTGTATTTGCGTTGTGTAATTTTCCCCCTCCATTCATTTGTCAGCTTGTTTGAGTCTTTGTTTTTAAACTGGATTTCTTGAAAGTAGCAAGTAGTTAATTTTTTCAGATGATAAATGTTGCTTTTTATGTTGAGTATTTAGTCCATTTAATTTCATTGAACCACTGATACATTCGTCAGTGGGTCTTTTAATCTCCTTTCTTGCCCCCCTCCCTCTGTTTTTTTGGAATTATTTCTGTGTTTGTATCATTCCATTTCCCCACCAATTACTTTGTTTCATTATTCATTAGGTTTACTATTCTTTTAGTAATTAACCTACATTTTTGATGTAGCCCATTATAAAGGAGCACATCTCATACCAGGAAGTAGTGAACCCAGGATGTGAGAATCAACTTTCCCCTTTTGAGTGATTGTTTTCATGTGTTTTATTGCCATTTGTATGTCATTTCCTTCAAGCTCTGTTATTGTTTTACATAGTCAATGTTCTTCTAAATTAACCCACCTGCTCATTCTGTTACTCTTAGCTCTCCCCCACGTTTGCAGACTTACATTAGCACTTCTTTTGTTCCATCTGTATAATCCCCATTAATATTTCTCTGCATATGCAACTTTAATAACACATCCTATCAGTTGTTTTTCTAAAAATACCTCCATTTTCACTCTTCTCTGGAAGACTGTGTTTCACTTTATACACAGTGTTCCGTTAGCAGTTATTTGCTGTTAGCACATAAAGGCATAATTCTATTCTGTCAACCACAGATTCTGTTGAGAAGTCAATTTCCAATGTTATGGTTGCAACTTTTTCCTCCCTGGCAGATTTGTAATTTTACCTTTGATTTAATTATCTGTTTTCTGTATCTGGACACATAATTATATTTATGTTAGAAGGCATTTCTTTATACTACATACATTATGCAGTACTTTATGTATCTTCGTCCTATTTCTTTCTTCTTCTGCTTTAGTCTGAACATCTGTTAAACTATGTTTCAGATCATAAAATCTTTCTTCTGGGATGTTTTCTTTGATACTCATCAATTGAGTTCATTATTTCAGTTAGCATATGTTTTATTTTGTTGTTTTAGACCTTTCATTGTATTTTTTATTAATATCAGTTCTCTAGGGAGTTTTTTTGTTATTGTATCACTTTTTTTTACTATCTTAATCAAAATTATTTTAAACTCTGATAAATTCAGTATTTGGGTTTCTCTTTTTTTAAGACTTTATTCCTTTTATTACTTTTTTTAAGCTTTTATTTTTAAGATTTTACTTTAAGATTTAAGGCAGAGAGGCAGGCAGAGAGAGAGAGAGGAGGAAGCAAGCTCCCTGCTGAGCAGAGAGCCTAATGCAGGGCTTGATCCCAGGACCCCGAGATCATGACCTGAGCGGAAGGCAGAGGCTTAACCCACGGAGGCACCCAGCTACCCTTTTTTAAAAGATTTTATCTATCTGAGACAGAATTCGCACATGAGTGGGGGAGGGGAGAAGGGGCAGAGCGCAAAGGAGAAGCAGACTCCCCAGTGAGCAGGGAGCCCAACTCAGAACTTGGTCCCAGGACCCTGGGATCATGACCTGAGCCAAAGATAGACTCTTAACCACCTGAGCCACCCAGATGCCCCAATATTTGGATTTTTTAAGGGTTTGTTATCTTTCTTTCTTTCTTACTTTTTTAAATTTTATCTTTCACTATGTATGCCTAAGAGTTCTTTTCTGAGCAATAGAAGCTGTGGGTGATGGTTATTTCCCTCAAATAAGATTGGGCTTCTACTGCTTGCAGGTAGTTGCAGGAGTTCCTACCTGAAATCATGTGAATTCAGTCAGTGATTGAGCTAATCTAAAGATGAGTTCCATCTTTATGAGAGTGGACTGACATTTAGCTTTATCTGTTCCCATGATAAGGTCCCTCAAGAGTAAACATGTGTAACTAGAGATTTGACCAGGTCTGTCCTCCCTGTTTGCTTTTGGATTTCAGTTTTGTGTTTCCCAAGAGACCAGGGAATTCCTTCTGTCTCTCTCTATCTTAGACACTGCTTTCTGATAGCCGTCACCGTCTGCCACCTCAGTCTGTAGAGATGGGGTGGTAAGTGGAGCCGGGCTCACTTCAGGGTGTTCTCTTTCTCTGCTGGATCTTGGCCACCTCACAGTAATTGTATTAGTAGAATTCAGATACTTTCATGCAGATTTCTTATGTATTTTTTTTTGTTTTAATTTTTTTGGTAGTTTTCAGAGGGAAGTTTGGATTGATATGTTATTGCTCTAGATGTGGAAACAGATGTCATACAATTTTAAACAGTATTCACCTCACCGGAAGAGATTGTATGTGGATGAAAATTGAGCCATATTTTAGGGTTATTTAATTATCTTCTGAGCACCATAATTATTTTGCATTAAATTTATGAGTGTGTTAAAAAAAAAAAAAAACGGTGTTATTTGGCTAAAAGTAAACAGTTAAAATGACAGTCAAATGACTTCGATTTCTGGAAAGTGGAAACCTCACAAGAAAACATTACTTTCCACCCAAACAATGAAAGCAAGGATGATAGTCTACAAAATTGTAATGTTTTGAACTTAGCAGAGAGCTGAAGGTTATTTGAAGAACTGAAAGCCTAATGGTGACAGGCCTTTCCAAGGAGAGATGGTACTCAAAGTGGTTTAACCCTAGGAATAATAGCAAGAGATGTCACCATTATGGCATCCCTCATTTTGGTCCTCTCTTTAACACCTGAAATGTGGCATCCACACATGGACCAAAGTGTCTCTATGAGAGGTGTGGGAACCATCACCATATGCCAAGGAACATGGGAGAAGACTCCCCCACCTGTGCATTGGGTAGTAAGACAGACCTCAGTACAAGCTGCAGAACTGGCAGGAGACCCTGAACCAGCTTCAATGCCTTGTAACCATGGCCAGGAGCACCTGGAGAACACAGCCTTGGCAGACACCCACAGACCAGAGAGACTTTATAGAAGTTCAGGTTTCAAGAGAAGTCTCAACACTGCATTGAGTTTGGGCTCATGGAGTTTTCCAGCATCACCCCATTTCCCAAGGCAACACAGCTCAGAGCTAGCAAAAGATAATGATCACTCCTGTGGGAACAGGGAGAGCCGTGGGAGAATGCCCAGCTCACCCAGGAAGCTGCTAACGCTCCTAAAGAAACCCATGACATTGGTCTTGGCAACAACTTTTTAGCTATGACAGCAAAAGCACAAGTGAAGTGTAAAATAGTCTCTCTTGTACTTCATTTGTTGGTGCTATTGGAAATAATGTAGTCGATTTTTTCCAATTTCCTCTTGCTCATTGCTGATATATAGCATATGATGGCTTTTTTATACCAACGTTGTAAACTGTGACCTTACTAAACTTATTAATTCTTAGAAACTTTTGTACGTACTTGGGAGTTTTCTGCAGTAAATAGTCATGTCTGACTGTGAACCAAAATACTTTTCTCTTCCTTTAAGGCCATGTTGGTTCTACTGATGAGACAGTTGAACGAAATCTTTATGTCTGTTTCTAGTGTCTCCATTTCATTCTTTCATAGAGCTTCCATTTTTCTGCAGAAACAAGTTATTTGATCTTTCATGTTGTCAACATTTTCCATTTGAGCTGTTAACATATTATCCAGAGTTCTTCAAGTTCCCCGTCGGATGCTTTCCACATTCCCCCTCAGTCTGGTTGTGATAACTGTTTCGTTTC
This sequence comes from Mellivora capensis, assembly GCA_004024625.1. Lineage (NCBI taxonomy): Eukaryota > Metazoa > Chordata > Mammalia > Carnivora > Mustelidae > Mellivora > Mellivora capensis. Next base: position 35,749 of record PISX010019237.1, read on the forward strand.
TCTGGGCTGTGCTGTTTGTTGCCTATTTGTATACTTCACAATTTTTTTGTTGAAAGCCAGACAGTGTACAGTACTCAGGTAAATAATTACACTCCAGGATGAGCACACATTTCCGTCTGCTGCGGCTTTGCTGTGTGGGTTTGTGTTCATCTACTTAGGCGATAGGTTGTGTTTAAAATTTGTTATTGTTGTGGTTATTCTCAGGACACCAGAGGCTTCAAATGTCTCTAGAGGTGACAGTTGTTGGTCTGGGTGAATTTTCTAGAAGAGTTCCCTCAGGGTGTACTCTAAGCCTGACTTTGGGTCCTCCCCAGAGAAAACTCATTTCTAGTTGGCCTCCCAGGTGTGTTGTCAGTGCTTACCAGTGCAGTTGTAGGGGTGGGCAAGGAAGAATTCCCTCATGTTCTGATTAAGCCTGAGGAGTAGGCAGGCCCCATCAGCCAGGTCCCCACGTCTGCATTTCATGAGTGTCTTTACTTCTCTTCTGGATGTAATGTTGGGTTGAGTGTCTCTTCTTATCCCTGAACCAGGGGTAGAGCTTGTTTTTTCCTTCCCTTCTTTCTCTTCTATAGTTACATGGGTTTTTACTCTGTTCTCGGGCAAGTTCTCACTCTGTGTTGTTGTCCTTCCTCCTTCAGATTAAGGATTATGCTCCATAGAGGGAAACAGGAAGACTAAGTCCAGCCAGAATGTTCCCAAAGCCTTCCCTTAAGCATTCCCAGCAGCTCAGGGACAGCTTTCCCAGGATTCCCTTATCCCCCTCAGAGTCCCTGATGGGAACAAGCCAACCAGAGGGTGCAAACGCTTCATGTCTGAGGCCAACAGCACTCCCACGGTGGCCACACTACACATCCAGCAATTGGTGGAAAATGTCTACCTGAGTCTTCCCAGCAACTTATATGGCAGGTGATGATGGCTGCCAGGGTAAGCAAATGCCCAGGGCCTGTTGCTCTCTCCAGAACTCTCGCTAAATTTCAGGTTAGCTGTTTGCTCTGACATCCATGTTTGTTAAGTCCAAGAAAAGCTTATAGTTTGCACTTTGTCCAGCTTTTTCCTTGTTGTGAAGATACAAGTGACAAAGATTCCCTCCTTGACCAAAACGTGGCCAGGCTCCTCTGATCTGTCTTCTCAAGTAGACTTCAATCTTCGCCTGTACAGATGTGAACAAACATGGACATCATTTCTAATAGCTCGAGGCCACGTCTGTAGTAATGCTAACCCTCCACAGAGTGGCCCTCTGGGAAAACTCAAGAACGCCAGAAGGATTGACTGTGTGTCCCCGCCAGCACCTGAAGATGGGGCCCTGGTCTCCAGTCTCCAGGTCTGCAAGTGTCGGAGCTTGACTTCGGTAAGCTCCACTCAGAAAACTCAGGCTGGTATTACTTGGACAAACTTTCTGTAATTTTTCACTTCCCCGAATCTCTGAGCTCCAGCTGGCCCCCTCCTCACTCCTTCCTTCTCCTTTGCAAATCCCCAGTCACCTCTGCATAGATCAAAATGGAGTTCAGTTTCATGCTGCGCACTTTTCTAATGCTGTAGTTGTTTCCAATTAAACCCTGCCCTTACCACTTTAGCTAGTGGCTGGCTCTGTTTATCTCTGGCAGGAACAACATTCCTTCCAGCTTTCTTGATCTCTGAGCCAAAAGTGAAAGTTTATATTATAACACGGGTTTATGTGGGCTTAAATACAATGCTTTCTTCTTTGTAAGTTCCTCCTAGATTCCAACACAAATATCCCTCACTATCCACTCCATAATCTTAGCAGAGGACTTTCATTAAATTGACTATGTCAACAGTACAGCCCTGAGATATGGAAGGTCTAATTTCTGGAAGTATCTAACTGACCCACCCAATAATAAGCAAGTGTAAATGAGCCTAAAGCTTTGAATTACTTCATCTCAATCCACACTGCCAGTCTCCCTAATAACCCTCGTAGTGGAAGCCGAAAGCCATCTCTATACCTCTGTAATATCTTTTCATTTCCTAACTAATACAGAAAAGTGAAGCTCTATACTCCTTGAACATAAAAGAAAATGACTTTTATTTTATTTCCAAGACCCGTCAAATGTAGCTTTCCAATCGAATGCAGAAGAGTTATATCTCTCTGCATATTTACCGAGAGCCTAAATCTTAGACTTGTATTTCTCACATTCGAGTGGCTCTCAAAAGTGCAGTGGTTGATGAAGTAAAATGCCACATTCAGTGACTTGCAAATATAAAGCAAAATGCTTTCTGGGAAGTCAACTGAAATGCTTTCATTACTGACATGATCACTCTTATGTTGAAAATACAAAGTTAATAAAAGCACAGTGGAGGGTGGTCTGCCATGCCCTTTGTTTTATTTTATCCGAGTGGAGCCTGGCTGTGGCAGTTACAATAAAGTATGGTGCTGTTTCCATTATAAATTCCAATTTACATGAGTTTATAACATAGCTCTGAGAGTTCAAATGGGCTCCGATTTCCAAAGAAGCGTGAGCCCAGAAGCAACATTTTAAATGGCTAGTCTCTGCTATAGAATTCAGAGGAGGAAAAAAAATGAAATAGAAGTTTTCTTGACTGCATGCCTTTTTTTTTTGTAAGATATATACCTATAACTGAAAATATGTGCTGCTATATTGAATGCAGAATTGCAAGTCATTTCTGTGTATTGTGTGCTGCAGGGCCCTTAAATATGATGTTAAAATAATAGCTTGTACAATAATAAAACCCAGAATCCTCTAAAAAATATCAGTACTAAAAATCTTACTTTCCTCTAAATTCAGTAACCTAAAGGCTCATGAAACATTAGGATAAGGTGACATAAATAGTGTATTGTAATTTCTTGAAATCTATGTATAACTATTGAAGAAAAATAATGTGAATACATTCTTAGAA
>PISX010019238.1:0-38611 GCA_004024625.1 Mellivora capensis
TTTCTCTAATATCTTCCATGCCTTTTTCGAGCCCAGCTAGAACCTTGAGAATCGTCATTCTGAACTCTAGATCTGTCATATTACCAATGTCTGTATTGATTAGGTCCCTAGCCTTTGGTACTGTCTCTTGTTCTTTTTTTTGTGGTGAGTTTTTCAGCCTTGTCATTTTTTCCAGATACGAGTATATGAAGGAGCAAATAAAATACTAAAAGGTTGGCAAAGACCCCAGGAAAATGCCTTTTAACCAAATCAGAAGAGACCCCAAGTCATGAGGTGAGGAGAAAGGGGACAAAAAGAAATTTAAAAAAAAAGAAAACAAATAAAGAAAAAATATAAAAAGGAAAAAAAAAAAATATATATATATATATATATATTAGACTGGTGACTAGAACAGGGTCACCCACTTAATTGTGGGGTATTTTGGTCTCTTAGAAGAAAGTACCTCCCAAATTTTTAAAGAATGAAAAATGTATATAGGGGTAAACACAGTGAAGGGATGGAATATGCCTATAAAGATGAAAAACAAAATTTTTTTTTAATTTCTAAAAAAAAGGAGTTGTTTAAGTTGGTTGGGAGAATAAAGAAAAAGAAAGTGGAGAGAATTTGCTCAGGCTGGACACTAGAACAAGCCCGGAGCTAGATTTAGGGTGTCTTTTGATCCACTAGAGGAAGTTGTACCCCAAATTTTTTAGAAGAAAAAAACCCATATGTGAATACAAAAAATAAAGTTAAATACTATGAAGAATAAAATATGACTATAATAATGAAGGTTCAAAAAAGATTATTATTTTTTTGGAAAGTTATTGTTAAGATAAACTAGTTAAAAAATGTTAAAAAAAGAAAAGGGTAAAAGTTAAAAAAAATTTTAGCAGAAAAAGAGAAAAAGAAAAAAAAAATAAAATTAAGGAAAAAATTAAATTATCTGCAAGACTAAAGAATCATGGGGAGAAAGCCATGTATTCCGTGCTTTGCTTTTTCCTCCTCTGGAATTCCGCTGCTCTCCTTGGTAAGTGAACTTGGTCTTGGCTGGATTTCTTGTTGATCTTCTGGGGGAGGGGCCTATTGTAGTGATTCTCAAGTGTCTTTGCCCGAGGCAGAGCTGCACCACCCTTACCAGGGGCCGGGCTAAGTAATCCGCTCAGTTTTGCTTTTGGGAGATTTTGTTCCCTGAACGCTTTCCGTAGAGTTCCGGAGGACGGGAATGAAAATGGCGGCCTCCCAATCTCTGGCCCAGAGGAGCCGGGAGTTCGGGGCCCCACTCCTCAGTGTGCCCTCAGAGAAAAGCCGCAGCCACTCCCATCTCCCTCGCCTCTGGCCGCGCTCCGAGCTCACCCAGCCTGAGACCGGTTCAAGGTAACCCCGAGCTGAAAGCTCACTCCTCGGCTCTGTCTCTGTAGCCGGCTTCCCTGCTCCGATACCTGCTAGCTCTGCAACACTCAGACACTCCCAATCCTTCTGTGACCCTGCGGGACCTGGGGCCACGCTGACCCCGTGTGGGCTTCACCCCGTTTAGCCTCTGGACCGATGTCCCTCAGTGGAGCAGACTTTTAAAAGTCCCGATTTAGTGCTCCGTTGCTCTGCCGCTTGCCGGGAGCCGGCCCCTCCCCTGCCGTCTATCCTCCCGTTGCTTTCGATTCACTTCTCCGCCAGTCCTACCTTCCGGATAGTGGCCGATTTCCTGTTTCCAGAATTGCTGTTCTTCCTCTCTTTGATCTCCCGTTGGATTTGTAGTTGTTCCCAATGGTTTGATAAGCTATCTAGCTGATGTCCTGCTACCGGATGTAGTCTCAGCCTGCTACTGCTCCGCCATCTTGACTCCCTCCAACCCGCTATTCTTCTCTACTCTATCATTCTATCAACTGTCTAAGAAGTATTTTTGCTCCATGTTTAATTGACTTTGTTGTTGTTGAAAGAAGCAGTTAGTAGTCAACATAAAGGATAAGGTAAGAGGGGTGTCTGGGTGGCTCAGTGGGTTAAATCCTCTGCCTTAGGCTCAGGGATTAAGCCCCGCATTGGGCTCTCTGCTCAGCAGGGAGCCTGCTTCCTCCTCTCTCTCTCTCTGTCTGCCTCTCTGCCTGCTTGTGATCTCTGTCAAATAAATAAATAAAATCTTAAAAAAAAAAAGGAAAGATAAGAGAGGAAATTGATGTGTTTTGAATGGCAAGAGTATTCACATTGGCTTTTACCTATTGTTGTCTGTTCAGTCATCACAAAAATCTTACAGATACCATTACCTTATTTTATAGATGAAGAGTTAGTTACTTTCACAATATTATATAGTTAATATGTGAGAGACTAAAAACTAATAACTTGATTTTTCAAATGCAAGATTGAAGAAAAATTTGTGCAGGAACTGATACAGAACTAGTGTGTAGAAAACTAAAGTAAGTTGCTTGCACAGTTATCTTCAAGATGTTAAGAAAAGGTGTACAGGATTTTAGAAAAGGACAGAACAAGCTCTTAGGGCATGTAGTAGATTTTATCCGTGTGTCTAGAAAGGTTTTGTTCCAATGTGATAGGTAGTATAAGAATGCTAAGGTCATGCATTACAAGATCAAAGTAGAGAAATGGGAATAGTCTAGTGCTGTCACACAATTTGTTGTAGTGATGTGGAAAATGTAGAATTTTTCAGTTGGTATTTAGATACATTGAGGGTCTTCTACATTCACATGTTACTCTAATCCTTACAGCATCTAAGGTGATTATAAATTTCAATAATGTTTTTGGATATAACAGCAAGAGAAGAGGCTGAATTTGAATATCCCATCAACTAAGTCACTAGCTTTGCAACTAGAGTCTACTTCTTTGAAGCTCACTTGAAAAATACTATAAAGATTGGTTCAGATTTTCAGAATGGTAGTTCAGGAAGGTGTATCAAAATGTAAAAGATAAATACCATTTATATAAGAAGTATCTATGAAGTTAAGCTTACAGGAGCCATGCAAGTGGATATCAGGGTGGGAATTAACCCAAAGGACATAATTCTACCAACTTTGAAAGTAATCTATCCTTTAAGAAGAACTGTATGACAGAAAATACCATAATTTGTTCAAGTTGGGGTTGGAGGCAAGGTTACAAAGAGAAAGCCATCTGTCAACAATGATAATCGATGGTAATATGGGAGAGATAGATAAAACTCAGAAGAATTGATGGAGTGGCAAGATGGGAATCATGCCCATGAATCATGATGGGAAGTTGAAACCTGAGTTTAAGAAAGCCCAAGCCATTTTTAACAATATGAACACATCATATAAAGTGTGGACTTGGTTGCCTTGTTGTGATACAGTTCCTTTCATCTCCCCAAATCTCCTATGCCTCACAAAAATGAGTTTGTGAGTAGGACATTTTGGGAGGATGTTCAGGAAGAGAGTTTGAACAGAAGAGAAAGAACATACACAGAGTGATGAAGCAATATTAAACCAAGTCAGTGGAAGCAGGAAATCAACCTACCAGTAATGATGAAAGTAACATCCCACCAGAATATATAGAAATCCTTGGAGAGTCACTGAACTTTCCATAATTTGTGGAATATACATTGAATCGATTATGTCTAGATCTTAAGGTAAAACTTGATAGCTATTGACCTTTGAATTATAGAGTATGCACAAAGGTGATGATTATAGATTTAAGCAAACAAAAAAAAAAAATCACCAAAACTTCAAATTTCCATTCACTAGGGAGTCATAAAGATTCTTATATTCAATTCCATGATAGATATTTTTTAAATACTTGGGACATTTTTGAATAAAAATAATGTCAGTGTACTGGATTCACAGTTTGATCACAACTAAAAATAATTCTGTAAGTTTATTTACACATGAACATATGTATAAATACATAGCCAAAAGGTGTTTGCTCAAAATTTTAAGTGTTTCTCCAGGATGGGGAGTATAAAATAATAGAAACCATTCTAATTTATGTTCTTCTATAGTTTTTTATTGAGATTTTATAACAGTATGTACTATACTTTAAAAATTCTGTGTAATTATTTTCAAAAGTAAAAAATAAAGTAAAGCTAAAACATTTTACTTTTAATGGTTGCTAAGGGAATTCTATGTTTAATGAAATATGGGACCCTAGTACAACATTTGGTTCATTATAGGTGCTCAGTAAATGTGAATTTGCTTTGTTCCTCTTCTCTGCATATTTTTTCCTCTCAGCTTCAGCTTTCTTTTCTGTAAAATGGAAGAAATCAGTAGTTATAACCTGGCAAGTTATTAGAAACTTCTGGAGAAATTAGAGACCAATCAAAACAAAACAGTAATAACAAAAACCAAACACAGTTTCCTGGGGCTCTATTCCAGAAGGTTCTGATTTGGGTAATTATTTAGAGGGGAAAGTGTTGACTCTGATGGTTCCAAAGGTATCACTCATCTCTAATATTCTAGAATGCATTTATTATAATGCCATCCTATTTGACATATGTGATTATTCTACCTAGTTAAGCATTGGTGTTAGATTTCATCTGAAGTAGAATGACAAGGTATTGTAAAGTTCTGGGCAAGGGAATTAGTTGATACTATTTGTTTTGTTCTGGTCTATTCTTTACTCTGAAATATTTCAAACATACAAGAATATGAAATTAACAAACACTTATGTGTGCAGCAAGCTTCTTGTCAAATCTTGATATAACAGAACTTAAAAAAAAAAAAAAAAAAAAACCACTGTTGATGAAATGGAAGTTTCTGGGTACTTCTATTTTCCTCTCCCAGAAGAAACAACTACTATGAAGTGAGTGTTCATTATTATCATGTATAGTTTCATAATTTTACAACATGATTATGTACTAAAAATTTATAGCAGTAGTTTTCATGCTTTAAAACTTTATATAAGTAGTACCATACCATAATGTTTTATAATACTTTCCTTTTTTTTCTTTTTGCAAAATTGCATTTTTGAAACATTTTTAAAATGTGTATCTCAAGTTCATAATTTAAATTGCTGTATAAGAATCTACTATATGCATTTTTAAAGGCACACCCCCAAGAAGGATCTTTCTGCCTCACTCTAATAATCTACCAAATGAGAAATAAAACAAATTAATGAGGTGCAGGGAAGATCAAAATATCATCTTTATTACTGATAGCCTAATGCTGAGTTATAAGATGAAGCCTAATGTGAGTGTCAAATGGTCCTGCTAATTCTCTATCCCACCTGAAGGCAAATTTGAATCTGTAAAGCAGACAAATGGACTCAGTTCTCTGAGTAGAATAATGGAAAGAAAGAAAAAAAAGACCAAATCCCCTGTGCTAGGACTTCAGTTAAATTAGCCCCACCTAGGGGAGAAATGTTGACCCATGGTTGTCATCAACCGCCCAGGTAACTCAGCTCATTTCCATGGGGAAGAATAAGAATAGGGTAAAATGCCATTAATATTTCTTATTAGTATCTTTTAATGGCAGAAGTTCTTGCTTTTGATTACACCTATATTTTTTTTCAATTTTACGGTTTGTGTTTTATGTCCTAAGAAATCTTTATTTACCCCAAAGTAACAGATAATACTCTATATTTTCTTCTTGACATTTTATATTATTAGATTTTACATCTAGACCTATCACCAATTTTTAGTGAATTTTTATGTAGAGTGAAAGACATTATAATGAAAGACATTAGTTTTTTTCCCATATGGGTATCCAGATGTTCCATCCCACAGTGGAAAACATTCCAATCAGAAGACATTTAGGAAAGAGATAGCAACATGGATTGACCTTAAAAATTTATGACTAACTCAAATAAGAAAAAAAAAAATCAAAATTATGCTTTTAGTTTTTAGCACATAACAGAATAAATTATCTGAATAAACTTCCCAATAGGAAAAATGCCGAATAAAAAAATATTTTTAAATATTTTACTTTAAATGCATTGCTGAATTAGCATGCAGAAAATTCTTCAGAAGCAAAAGAAAATACTCAGTAAGATAACTAAATACCAAAGATTAATTTTGCCCTAGCCGTTTTAGCTCAGTTCAAACAATCTTAAATCGGCTTGATTGCTGAAAAGGAAAGAGGACAAATGATAAAGATTAAGGCCTTTCCGGGATTACGCATCTAACTGGAAACTTCATCATAAAAAGTAGGGCCTTAAAGGACAATACACTCAGTATCAGAAATAAATGAATTGTGCAGAAGATGTAGTGAGGAAAATCATTTTCAGATTTAAATGCTGTAAAAAGAATTACAAAAAGTCTCCTTGAGATTTCATGGCCAAAAGGCAGCCTTCTAATGAATCTATAACCTGAATTAATACTACTTATGTGGTCTGTGTAAGGTTAGGATTAAAATTCACTTTAGAGTCATTTTGGCTTAGTTTAAAGCCAATTTTTAAAAAGTAAAAGGGAAATCTACTTAGAGGAACACTATTTCTAAATTTTAAGAAGTTTAAAGAAAATGAACAGTTTACACTCAAAAATAAAACACATGGAAATAAGTCATTAAGTGAAAGACAATGAAAAAGAGCAAATATATGACTCTCAAATACAAAATACTAAAATCATGAGAGACAAGTTTACCTAATCTATTCAAGAAATTAAAGAGGAGTATGCAAATATAAGCAAGAGAGGAAGACTCAAAAATGGAAAGAAATTTTGAAGAAAAAAACCCCAAAATATTCTAGAAATTTGAAAAAATACAATGGTAAAATAACCAATGAAGAGCTAGTTAAATTTAGAAATAGAAAACTGGAAGTTATGCTTGAAGGAAGTGTTCATAAAGCGAAGTAGAAAAGATGATATAAAATTAAAAGAACTTAAGAGTTGTGGATGATAAAATAACAAGGTCTGACATACATTTAATGGAAGATCCAGAGTGAGATAAAAGGAAGAAGCAGCCGTATTTGAACAGAATGGCTGAAGATTTTCAGAATTGTTAAAAGTCATCAATATTTAGACACAGAGGAAGCCTAGTAGAACTTAGGTAATAAAAGTAAATTTATTCCTAAAAAAACAAATGAGTGTCAGGTGTAGGACTTAGTGATTTGACAAGTTTATACATCGTGCTATGTTCACCACAAGTGTAGCTACCTTCTATTCCGGTACATCGCTATTACAATATCGTTGACTATGCTGTGTCTTTCATTCCTGTGACTTATTCATTCCATAACTAGAGGCCTGTATCTCCCTCTTTTCATTACCCATTTTGCCCAGTCCCCCACTTCTTCCCATCTGGCAGCCATTAGTTGGATCTCTGTACTTACATGTGTAATTCAGGATTTTGTTTGCTTATACATTTTTTTGTAGGTTCTATTTATGAGTGGAATCATATGGTATTTGTTTTTCTCAGTCTAATTTATTTCACATAGCATAATACCCTCTAGGTCCATCATATTTTCTCAAATGGCAGGATCATATCCTTCTTTATGGCTGCATAATATTACAGTGTGTGTGTGTGTGTGTGTGTGTGTATATGTGTATGCCACTTTCCTTATCCATTTGTTGATGGATGTTTAAGTTGCTACTATCCCAGCTATTGTAAATAAAAGTACAATAAACACAGAAGTGCATATACATTTTTGAATTTGTGTTTTCATTTTCTCTGGGTAAATACCCAGTAGTGGAATTATCGGATCATACGGCATTTCTATTTTCCACTTTTTGAGGACACTTGATACTGTTTTCCACAGTGGCTGTACAAATTTACATTCTTACCAACAGTGCACAAGGGTTCCTTCTTCACATTCTCACCAAAAAGTGTTATTTCTTGTAATTTTTATTTTAACCAGTCTGTTTAAGATGATATCTTGTTGTGGTTTTGATTTCCCTAATAGTTAACGGTATTGAGCATCTTTTCATGTGTCTTTAGGCCATCCGGATGTCTTCTTTAGAAAAATATCTATTCAAGTCCATCCATTTTTAGATCAGATTGTTCTTTTTTGTTGATTTAAGTTGTATAAATTCTTTATATATTTTTGGTATTAATCCTTTATCAGAATTACCATTTGCATATATCTTCTTGCATTTAATAGTTTGTCTTTTTATTTTGTTGATGGTTTCCTTTGCTGTGCAAAACCTTTGTATTTTGATGTAGTCCCAATGGCTTAATTTTGCTTCTGTTCCACTTGCCTTAGGAAATATATCTAGAAAAATGTTCCTGTTTCTGATGTCAGAGAAATTACTGTCTCTGTCTCTTTTAGATTCTTGTGGTTTCAGGTCTTTAATGCCTTTCAGACATTTAGGTCTTTAGTCCACTTTGAGGGTTTTTTTGTGTATAGTATTCCATTTTCCTGGCACCATTTATTTATTTTTTTTTCCCCTGGCACCATTTATTGAAAAGACTGTCTTTTCCCAATGTATAATCTTGCCTCCTTTGCCATAGATTAATTGACCATATAATTATTTCTGGAGACTCTATTCTGTTCTCTTGACCTATGTGTCTGTTTTTGTGCCACTGCCATACTGTTTTGATTACTACAGCTTTGTAGTATATCTTAAAATCTGGGATTGTGATACCTCTAGCTTTGTTCTTTCTCAGAATTGCTTTGGTTATTTGGGGTCTTCTGTGGTTCCATGAAAATTTTAGTATTATTCTAGTTCTGTGAAAAAATGCAGTTGGTATTTTGATAGGGGTTGCACTGAATATGTAGATTGCTTTGGGTAATATGGATATTTTGACAATATTAATTTTTCCAACCCATGAGCATGGAATATCTTTCCATTTGTTAGTGTCATCTTCACTTTATTCCACCAGAATTTTACAGTTTTCAGAGTACAGGTCTTTCACCTCTTTGGCATAGTTTATTCTTAAATATTTTATTCTTTTTGGTGCAATTATAAATGATGGGGTTTTTAAATTTCTCTGTTACCTTTTTATTAGTATATATAAATGCTACTGATTTCTGGGTGTTAATTTTGTAACTTGTCACTTTACTTAATTTTTTTATCAGTAGTTTTTTTGGTGGAGTTTTTAGGATTTTTGATGTATAGTATTATGTTATCTGCAAATAGTGATAGTGTCATTTTTTCTGTACCATACCAATATGGATGCCTCTTACTTCTTTTTCTTATTGCTGTGGCTAGGATTTCCAGTAATATATTAAATAAGAGTAGCAAGAGTGGACATCCTTGTCTTATTCCTGACTTAGAGGAAAATCTCTGTTTTTCACCATTGAGGATGATATTAGCTGTGGTATTCCCCCTAACCCCACTTTGTTGAGAGTTTTCATCATGAATGGATGTTGTATCTTGTCAAATGCTCTTTTTGCATCTATTGAGATGATCATATGATTTTTATCTTTTGTTTTGCTGATATGGCATATGAGATTGATTGTGAATACTGACCTGTCTTTGCTTCCCGGGAATAAATCCTACCTGATTGTGGTAAATGATCTTTTTATTGTATTGTTGTATGTGGTTTGCTAATATCTTGTTGAAGATTTTTGTATCTATGTTCATCCGGGATATTGGCCTATAGTATTCTTTTTTTGGTATTGGTCTTTTTCTGGCCTTGGGATCAAGGTAATGCTGACATTGTAGAATATATTTGGAAACTTTTCTTCTATTTTTTTTGGAATACTTTGAGGAGAATAGGTATTAACTCTTCCATAAATGTCTAATAAAATTCCTCTGCAAATCCATCTGGTGCTGGATTTTACTTTTTGGTAGTTTTTAAATTACTGATTCAGTTTCTTTACTTATAGTCAGTCTGTTCAGATTTTATATTTCTTCCTGGCTCAGTTTTGGAAGGTTGTAGGTTTCTAGGAATTTATCCATTTCTTCTAGGTTGACCAGTTTGTTGGCATATAATTTTTCATTGTATTCACTTATAGTCCATTGTATTTCTGTGATGTCAAATGTTACTTCTCTCTCATTTTTTATTTTATTTATTTGGGACCTTTCTCTTTCTCGATGAATCTAACGATTTGTCAATTTTGCTTATTTAAGAAGGACAGCTCTTAGTTTTATTGATTTTTCTCTATTTTTTTAAAGTCTCCACATCATTTATTTCTGTTCTGATCTTTATTATTTCCTTTCTTCTATTCACCTTGGGATTTCTTTGTTCTTCTTTTTCTAGTTCCTTTAGGTGTGAGATTAGATTATTTATTTGAGCTTTTTCTTGTTTCTTGAAGTAGGCCTCTATCACTGTATCCTTCCTTCTTAGAATTGCTTTCACTGTGTCCCAAAGATTTTGGACTACTGTGTTTTAATTTTCATTTGTCTCCATATTTTTAAAAAAATCCCTCTTTGATTGCTTTTTTGACCCACTGGTTGTTTGGTATCATGTTATTTAGTTTTCACATTTGTATTTTTTTCTAGTTTTTTTTTCTTGTGATTTATTTCTAGTTTTATATTGTTGTAATCAAAAAAGATGCATGATAGGATTTCAATCTTCTTAAATTTATTGAAACTTTTTAATGGCAGAATATGTAACCTATTCTGAAGCATGTTCTACAAACTCTTGAAAAAAACAAGTATTCTGTTGTTTTGGGATGGAATGTTCCATATAGATCTGTTATATCCATCTGGTCCAATGTGTCATTCAAAGAAATTTGTTCCTTCATGATTTTCTGTCTGGATGCTCTATCCATTGATGTATCCATTGATTCCTTACTATTGTATTACTTTCAAATTCTTTCTTTTGTTTAAAGATTTTATTTATTCATTTGAGAGAGTGAGTGAGAGAGAGAGAGCACAACCAGGGCAGTGGGGAGCAAAGGGAGAGCGAGAAGCAGATGCACCACTGAGCAGGGAACCTGACAAAGAGCTCAATCCCAGGACCCTGTGACCATGACCTGAGCAAAAGGCGGATGCTTAACCCACTGAGCCACCCAGGCACCCCTCAATTTCTTTCTTTATGTCCATTAATGTTTGCTTTATTTACTTGTTCCAGTGTGCTCATTATTTTTAAATAGACATGGAAATTATGAAAATTATGTTTAGCCATTAAGATAGCATCACCAAATTTTAAAATATTAATATCACACAGACCTTATTTTATAGTGTTAGTATAATTTAGAAATCAATGACCACAGAAACCAAAAAAACAACATTAGAAACATTCTGTACATTTGAAATTTTAGGACATACTTATAAACAATTCAAGGTATAACTAAATGAAAGTTTTATATATCATAACCTAATAAAAATATTGATAAAGAGTTTATTGCCTTAAACACTTAAACCACAAGAGAAGCAAGCAGAAAAAAATAAGCAAGTGATTCAAGGATAATATTTCTTTCCACTTAAATTTCAAAAACAGGCAAAACTGTATGATATATTGCATATATTAGCAGGTTTGCCCAAGTCTGTAGAGAAAAGTAAGGGAATTGTTAATATAAACCTCAGAGTAGTAGTTCCTTCTGTTGAGGGGAAAAGTGATGAATTTTAAAAGAGGTATATAGGGACTTCAGTTCAAATTCCTACTAATTCTTTTTTTTTTTTTTAAGATTTTATTTATTTATTTGAGAGAGAGGCAGTGAGAGAGCATGAGGGAGGAGAAGGTCAGAGGGAGAAGCAGACTCCCCATGGAGCTGGGGGCCTGATGCAGGACTCGATCCCGGGTCTCCGGGATCATGACCTGAGCTGAAGGCAGTCGTCCAACCAACTGAGCCACCCAGGCGTCCCAAATTCCTACTAATTCTTAAGCCAAATAGTGGATTTATGGATATTCATTATATTATTCTTTAAACTGTATATATATGTTTACATACTATATGCAATAATTTACAACACGGTTTATAAATAGAAAGAATGCCACAGCAGAAAATCAGGGATGGAAATTTGAAACAAGTATACAAAGCAAATATTCTATGTATACTAATTCTCCCTTCCTTCATCCTCCTTTTCTTTCCCTTCTTCCCTCCACCTATACACACAAACTCATGTCCTAGGAAACATCCCATATGCATCAGAGTATCTGTTTTCAGTGTAGCTGAGAAGAAAATGAAATGAAATTAAACAATGAGCAGTGGAAGCAGGGAACAGTAATGATATTATGTCATAAAGTGAGGGATACGTATAATTGAACCCTCAATCCAATAATTCAGCAAAACATAAACTGAAAACTCAGGACAGAAAGAAATAAGAATTTAAAAAATTTCCTTTTCAGTGAGGACTTTACTTAAATTGCAGTTTAAATAATCTATTAACCACATTTAAATTGCAGTTTAAATCATCTGTCTGGGGTGCCTGGTTGGCTCAGTTGGTTAATTGTCTGCCTTCAGCTCAGTTCATGATCTCCAGGTCCTAGGATCTAGCCCTGCATCAGGCTTCCTGCTTAGCAGGGAGTCTGCTCCTCTCTCTCTCTCTCTCTCCCTCTTCCCCTCCCCACCACTCATTATCTCTCTCTGTCTCTCTCTCTCTCTCAAATAAATAAATAAAATCTTTTAAAAAATCATGTATCAACCACGGTCTTCTATTCACCTTCTTTCATTTCCTGTCATTGCCTTTTGTTGTTGTTTTCCTCACCAACATCTTTAAACAGTACCTGGCACAACATAAATAATAAATAGTACTTAGTACAAAGTGAACACCCAATAAAATTATTTTTAAGTGAATGAAAAAAAATGCCTTTTAAAATTTGGTCATGAAATGGAGTAGGGTGAGTAGGAATAATACATGTCCAGGACTGATTTTTTTAAATAAATATGGGAAACACTAATTTTCAAGTGCTCAGGGGAAGGATCCTCTAAAGAGAGAAGCTGAAGAAGCATGAACTAGAGATCAGCAATGAAGTGAGGTCCCTGAAGTGACAGAGGTGGTGAGATCTTATTCACAATGGACAGAGTTGACCTTTGAATAGAGAAGGGAAACTTCCTTTGATTTAAGAAAAGGAAAAAAGGGGTGCCTGGGTGGCTCAGTGAGTTAAAGCCTCTGCCTTTGGCTCAGGTCATGATCCCAGGGTCCTGGGATGGAGCCCCACATCAGTCTCTGCTCGGCGGGGAGCCTGCTTCCCCCGCTCTCTCTCTGCCTGCCTCTCTGCCTTCTTGTGATCTCTGTCAAATAAATAAATAAAATCTTCAAAAAAAAAAGAAGGAAAAAAATATAAGGACACATGAGGGGGTATATAGACTTAATTGATGTGAGGTTGAAGGACAAGGAGGAGAAGGGAGAAATTGTCAATTATGTTCTGAAAATAAAATATTTACATGGTGGAGCTTAGATCTAATGCCTAATTGTGGCCACTGAGTGAATTTTGTAAATCACTACAGAAAGAAGAATCAAAAAAGACAAAACATGTTTCTTTAAGAAGTCTTTACAATGGGATAAAACAGAGAATCATGCTCTAGAGTTGAAGAAAGAATAGTGCATGAGCTACTTCATCTACCTGGCACTGAGAATTGTTCCTTGGGGGAACTCAAACCTAATTTTGTTGGTGCCAACCTAGAGTTGGTCTTGAATTCATTTTTCCCATGGTAGTGATGATGTTTCACATGGAGAAACAGCAAGGATATCATTAGGAAGTGTGTACCTCAAATAGCTCAGGCTCAAGAAATTCTGGAATTCTCTGTTTACCACCCAGTAATACAAAACTCATAATGAATGTTAGAAAATGTATTTTCTTCTTTAGTGATATGTTTGCCTGAGTTTTGAAATTTTGATTTTATCATCATAATGATCTTTCCATGTTAATCATTTCAGTTTCTTTTAGATGGAAATTATATTTTAGCTGCCTAACATCCAAATAATCCTTGTTAAAAATTTCAAACATAATAATTCAGTTCTTTAAAAATAATTAAAAAAATAAGAGATCTAGTCTGTAAAAGCTCCCAAATTTTCTTTAGAAAAGAGGTTTCTGAGAGAAGCCATTTATGAGACAGATAGTTCCTCATGAATGTATTCCACAGCTGAGAGATTAGGGAGCCCCTCCCCCACCTAGAAAACAAGTATGGAAGAGCCTTAAAGAGAAAAAGTAAGAGGAAGACTAAAGGAAAGACTTCTACAAAAGCTTACCTCTGGGTAGAGATAATTCAAAGTACAAATCCATCCAAAAGAAATATCTAAAATTACTATTTAATTTTTTTCATTCCAGAGGCATTAGAATTCAGCAACAGCCTAAAAATCTTTGTGCTTTTGGGTCTGGAGTATGAGTGTGGAACAAAGATTTATGCTTTAAAATATGCACATGATAGTTCAGAAATTATCACTCTGTGGGAATTAACTTTATAAATTATCGAATTAAATTTAGGGCAGGAGAGAGTATGTTTTTCTCAGGTGCTTATATATGTATTTAAAAAAAACATTTTACCTCAACTTTTTATTAATAATTTGTTAGGAACAGCATAATTGAAATAAAGAAAATATTTTTTAAACATTTTTGTTCTTCCTGGGTCTTAAGTAGCATATGTTCTTACATTTTTGATCTGCCTTGTCAATATGGAACTAGTAGGACTGAAAGGATTGCCTTGTTTCCTGATGTTCTGAGTCCTTGAGTTGCTCAATATCAGTAAAGTTACATACACAAACAAGGTTAATTGATTATGTTCATTTACTTCATTTGGTTCATAGCTGGTATCCATTTTGATTTGTTTATAGTTGTGAAAAAGCATAGATGTAGGAGACTTAATATACAGATAATGGCCAAATCTCATGTAACTATAGAACTCTAACCCACGGCCTTCAGTAATCAGCCCAGGAAACCAATCTATTATCTACTATAAGCAGCCCAACTACAAGTCCGACTTGTAGAATATTGGATTGCTATCTATAGCCACTAGTCCAGGAAGCCAAACCAAAAACTGGTCCCAAGTGGTCAGGACTTGATAAATAACTGACTTAATTGCCCTAATTTTCCCCCTATTCCCAATTTAGGACCAATCTGAGAAAGCCAAATACACATTCCTAACCAACCACATAGGATACCTCATTTCTAGTTAGCCTGCCAGCTTCCCCATGTCATCAAACCCCAGTGAGGACACATCTGAAGCCTTCCTGTTTTTCTACCATAAACTTTACTCTTTCCTGTGCCTGTCTTTGACCCTCTGCCAAGACATCAATGACGGTAGCTAACTCTCTTGCTATGGAAGCTTGGAATAACCTTTGCTTGCTCTCATGTGGTGTTCTTTGTTTCCACATGTTCTGTCATAATTTCTGTTCCATCCAGCACCTGTTCTTTCTTCAGTAGAGCCTCTACAACTCAGTCTATCTGTGCGGATAGACCCTCCTCCATTCTTACTTAACCATGACTCACACTTCAGATCTCAGGTCCATGGCCCCTTCTACAGCGTTCCGACTAGGTCAAATAAATGTAGGTCAGATTCTTCTACACCAAGCACTTATTTGGAGATGTTAGAATTGTTTGAATCAAATGAATACCAGTTTCCCACACTATATTTAAGATTCCCAAGGGAAGGAACTGTACAGTTTGCCATCATTGTATTCTGAAATCATAGTCTCCAGATAGTATATACTTGATAAATGCCAACTTGACAAATGAAACAATGATTCCTAAATTACTTCTTTATAAAGAAATACACTACTTAATAATAGGGCCTGAGAATGATTGACCTCAGGAAGCTCTAATCTTTCTGAATCATTCACTACAGGGCTTATGAGTTTAAGCCCTCTATGTACTGCCCCACTGGAAATTTCCCCCACTACCTGCCCTGGATCTCCATGAGTATCTTCATCTTTTCTTATGTATTGGACAAACTCTTCATTTCTTTTAAGGCTTTGATATAAATGGCACTTCCTCAAGCAGCACTGAAGACTCAAGGCTGGTTGGTGTCCTATGTGGCCACTTGTCCATATTTCTGTACATTTTGTTGTGATTATTTACTTAGATCTTCTCCACTTCAGTCCTGAATTCCTCAAAATAAAAGCCTGTATTATAGGCATCCTTCACAAAAAGAAAGCACTATGTACTTGTTGTTGAATCAATTACTAAACCATAGCAATTGATTAGTTTTTAACTATGTGCTAACCAAATATCAATAGATCATACTGTTATTTCCCCTCACAATAACCTTATGAACTAAATACTACAAATAGTATTTTGTAGATGAGAAAGATCGAGTCTGAGATAAGTGAGTATATTGTTGAAGGTCACATACCAAGTGCATAGCAAAGTCAGACTCTGAATTCAGACATATCATACTTAAAATTATGTAATCTGAACTCCATGCTATATTAAATACATACCCTATAATAAGGTATCTAAAGTCATCTTGTCTAATTTTCTTTTTGCCATGTAATATAGTTTCCATTTATCCCTGGAATTCTCCTTTAATTATATAGATACTGTTTTTAGGGAACACATATAATTTAATTAATTAAAATGTTTAATCCAATATCACCCTCTATATTTACATTAAAAATTTTGTTTAAAATATAATTATTTGTAAGTTGTACTCTTTTCTAAAACATAAAATGTCATTCCTTAAAATTCTACCTCCTAAAAAATGTATTTGTTTAAAATACATATACTAATCACTTCATGTTAATCTTGTTATATTCTTCTGCATTTTTCTTAGAAAGTTGAAGATCCTAGTCAATAAATCATCCTCACATTTATTTGCCTAGCTGCTATATATAAAAGAGTTTCTAGATGGGTATATGAAAAGTTGAGGTCTTAGAGGTGACTTAACATCATAGGACATCAAAGTTCATTGTTGACATTAATGCAATGAAATAAAAAGCAGTAATGTTTAAACTGTTCACAGTGTGCTATTTGTGAAATGTAAAATACTCATTAAATGTAACCTAGAGTTTATAAATTGATTTATGTCAACACATGAACCAAACACTACCATTTACTGTTACATGCTTTTTATTAAACACATCATGAGATCAAAATGGCAGTTAGAACAGTTAATTCTTTCATATTAAGTGGAGATATGAAGCTCTTGCCTGTATTTAAGAAGGTAATAACAGTCATTTTGCATTTCTTTTCTAAGCATAATACATCACCTAAAGCTCAGCTAGTATTTCCTACTAAAAAAAAAGACCTCAATACGAAAAGGGAAGAAGCAAGGAAGAAGAAATAATTCTTCTCTCTGACAGTAAATTACATTTCTTGGGCTTCCTTGCCTCAAGTAAGATGAGAATCATGTAGATTTTATACTTTTCTCCTTAAATCTTGAAATATCTAAAGTACAATTTAACTCTTCTAGTTAGTTACTTTTTTGGCATAGACAATTTATAAATTTTTTCATTTATGTATTTTTTAAACATCCGGTAAAGGCTATAAAGAGAGTTTATATAATCCTCCAAGGGAAATAGGCTGAATAAATCAGGACTGTATTTATCAGCCAAAGATGTGAATACCAGAAAAAAGTAGCTTGGTGATAGTTCCCCACCCCTCCCCCCCCCTTTTTTTTTTTTCTATCCTTCAGTTTTTCTTCATGATTAAAACCAAAGTCAAAGACAAAGTATCTGCATATGGGCAATACATAACATTGGGCACACAACTATATGCTGTCAAAGACTGATGAGATGTTGTTTGGTTTTGTTTAATATGACCCTTAAGTAAACTACCATGATAATGATTGTGCCACTCTGCCCTATGTTCATGTTTTAGCATTTTCATTGTAAGGACACATAAAAAATATAAAATGGAGACTGGAGGGATGCAAGGAAGGTGGTATAAGAAAACTTCCGAGTCAGAGATCCCACCAGGAACATGTTAATCCAGACATCAGTGTTTTGCTTGATCCAAATAAGTGCTTTGTGATTTTAAAAACAGAAGAATTTCACGTCTCTAATTTCACTGAATCTAAGATGTCAATCAATTATAAGACACATCCTGATTTCAGAGTTGTTAAAGTATGAAAAAAATATATTTTAGAAACAATGAAATATGGTAAATATCTGGACTTCTGGCTTCTTTCAGCAAATTAAAATATTTGATCACACTAGTGCTGTGAACCCATATGGTAACAATAGCTTCTGTCAAGTAGTGGCTGCTTTTGGGTTTCCTTTCCCTCCCTCCCTCCCTACTTCCTTGTCCTGTCATTAATTCCACACATGCCCACATAGTATCTGCTAACAGCAAAGACACTAAGCTAGGCTTCAGGGAGATGTTGGTTAATGAAACAGGTAAAATTTTGCCTTTGAAGAGCTTACCTTTCAGGTAGGAAAGACAGGCTTTATTATTTAATTATTATTATTATTATTAGTTACTTTATTTTTTTATTAACATAGAATGTATTATTTGTTTCAGGGGTACAGGTCTGTGGTTCATCAGTCTTACACAATTCACAGCACTCACCATAGTACATACCCTCCCCAATGTCCATCACCCAGCCACCCGCTCCCTACCCTCGCCACAGCAGCCCTCAGTTTGTTTCCCGAGATTAAGAGTCTCATATGGTTTGTCTCTGGTTTCATCTTGTTTCATTTTTCCCTCCCTTCCCCTATGATCCTCTTATTTCTCAAATTCCTCATATCAGTGAGATCATGTGATAATTGTCTTTCTCTGATTGACTTAGTTCACTTAGCATAATACCCTCTAGTTCTGTCCACGTTGTTGCAAATGGCAAGATTTTTGGGTTTTGATGGCCAGCCACATAATATTCCATTGTATATATATACATCACATATTCTTTATCCATTCGTCTGTTGATGGACATCAAGGCTCCTTCCATAGTTTGGCTATTGTGGGCATTGGTGCTAGAAACATTTGGGTACACATGCCCCTTTGGATTACTACATTTTTAGCTTTAGGGTAAATACCCAGTAGTGCAATTGCTGGGTCATAGGGTAGCTCTATTTTCAACTTTTTGAGGAACCTCCATGCTGTTTTCCAGAATGACGGCACCAGCTTGCATTCCCACCAACAGTGCAGGAGGGATCCCTTCTCTGCATCCTTGACAACACCTGTTCTTTCCTGACTTGTTAATTTTAGCCATTCTGACTGGTATGAGGTGGTAATACACTGTGGTTTTGATTTGTATTTCCCTCATGCCGAGTGATGTGGAGCACCTTTTCATGTGTCTGTTGGCCATGTAGAGGTCTTCTTTGCAGAAATGTCTGTTCATGTCTTCTGCCCATTTCTTGTTTGGATTATTTGGTTTTTGGGTGTTGAGTTTGATAAATTCTTTATAGATTTTGGATCCTAGCCCTTTATCTGATATGTCATTTGCAAATATCGTCTCCCATTTTGTCAGTTGTCTTTTGGTTTTGTTGCCTGTTTCCCTTGCTGTGTAAAAGCTTTTGATCTTGATGAAGTTCCAATAGTTCATTTTTGCCCTTGCTTCCCTTGCCTTTAGGGATGTTTCTAGGAAGAATTTGCTGTGGCTGAGGTTGAAGAGGTTGCTGTCTGTGTTCTTCTCAAGGATATTGGTGGATTCCTGTCTCACATTGAGGTCCTTCATCCATTTGGAGTCTATTTTCGTGTGTGGTCTAAGGAAATGGTTCAGTTTCATTCTTCTGCATGTGGCTGTCCAATCTTCTGAACACCACTTGTTGACGGGACTGTCTTTTTTCCACTGGACATTCTTCCCTGCTTTGTTGAGGATTAGTTGACCATAGAGTTGAGGTTCCATTTTTGGGCTCTCTATTCTGTTCCATTGATCAATGTGTCTGTTTTTGTGCCAGTACCATACTGTCTTGATGATGACAGCTTCGTAATAGAGCTTGAAGTCTGGAATTGTGATGCCGCCAGCTTTGGTTTTCTTTTTCAACATTCCTCTAGTTATTCGGAGTCTTTTCTGGTTCCATACAAATTTTAGGATTCTTTGTTACATTTCTGTGGGAAAAAAAGTTGATGGTATATTGATAGGGATTGCATTAAATGTGTAGATTGCTCTAGGTAGCATTGACATTTTCATGATATTTGTTCTAATTCATGAGCATGGAACATTTTTCCATTTCTTTAGGTCTTCCTCAATTTCTTTCATGAGTATTCTATAGTTTTCTGAGTACAGCTTCTTTGCCTCTTTGGTTAGATTTATTTCTAGGTATCTTAAGATTTTGGGTGCAATTGTAAATAGGATTGACTCCTTAATTTCTCTTCCTTCTGTCTTGGTGGTGGTGTAAAGAAATGCAACTGATTTCTGTGCATTGATTTTATATCCTGACACTTTACTGAATTCCTAAATGAGTTCTAGCAGTTTTGGAGTAGAGTCTTTTGGGTTTTCCATGTAAAGAATCTTACCATCTGCAAAGAGTAAGAGTTTGACTTCTTCACTGATTCAGATGCCTTTTATTTGAGAGACAGGCTTTAAAAGAGTAGATCAATACTGTGATCATTTTAAACATGGAAAGTACTATAAAGAAAATGAATTCAGGACATGGAATAGAGTGATTTAGAGGTGTGTATATTATTTTTGATAATATACAAAATCTTCCAAGGAGATCTTATCACAGATCTCCTTGGAAAGGGGAACTTTGACATAGCCCTTAGTGATGAAAAGGAGCCAGTCCTATTGCAAAGTCCTTCTCCTACTTTTCTGACCCATCCTTTTCATGCTTTTTTGTTCGTTTTGTTTCCTTGGATGACCTTTCTTTGCATGGACTTGTTAACCTCGATTCTTTTTACATTTCAGTCTTTTAAAAATGATTTTATGCAAGAGTTATTAACTATGACTTAACCTTTTCAGGATTATGGTATTTTTAAAAATTTTTAAAAAGATTTTATTTATTTATTTGACAGACAGAGATCACAAGTAGGCAGAGAGGCAGGCAGAGAGAGAAGAGGAAGCAGGCTCTCCGCAGAGCAGAGAGCCCGATGTGGGGCTTGATCCCAAGACCCTGGGATCATGACCTGAGCCCAAGGCAGAGGCTTTAACCCACTGAGCCACCCAGGTGCCCCAGGATTCTGGTATTTTAATCTTAAATCCAATATCCTTGGCTCTAGGACTGTTTTTCCAATGGCCTAGAAACAACCATCTCCACCTGGAAAGTTCACAAGCCACCACACACTCCAAGAAGACACAAAGTGAATTACTTATTTTATCCTTAAGTTTTTCGTTCTACTGGGTTATAGTAATGATTATACTGCATGCACTATTTTGTTTTAACAAACACTTTTATTGTTTTTATTAACTGCCGGAAATAATTCCAAACACTCTGCAAATATTGTATAAGACTGTATTTTCATTGAAAGAAGGAGCTATGTTTTTTCATCTCTTTATCACCTGCTCTTTGCATATAAAGGACATTCAATATCACTTGGTGAGAAGAAAAAAAAGAAATAATCAGTAAGTGAATACAGTAAATGGAACATGTTATTTGAGAAGAATGAGAACAGTTGCTGACCAGACACAAGTTACATGATTTCCAGGCAGCAATGAGAGTTCAGTCATATTAGTGCACTGAATTTGTAGAAGTTCCAATTTGCATAGTTACATTCTGTTCTATATCTATGCGTAAGAAAAAGTAATAAGGAATGTAGCACTGATTTAAAGTTAGATTTTGTAGAATGCATGTGGTAGAAAGATAATAACATGGGAATAAAGGGAGCTAGAGAAACTGGTGGGAAGATCACATTCTTGGGTCCCCCAGTGGGAGGAAACATCAAAATGACTGATAAAAGGGAAATACAGAAATAAAGAATTAAGATAAATAAAGGAACTAAGACTATGAGATCAGAATAGGATTAGGAGAATAAAAGAAATGTGAAAAGTGTGTAAACACACACACACACTTTATTATATAGTTCTTTTTTTTTTTAATTATAAAGTTGTTCTTGACCAAAACTTGGATTATTAGAGTTTAAGCTTTCTCTAGAGAAATGATTACCCTAAACTGCATGGCAAGATCCAGAGGATAGTTTGGAGAGAAGAATGGAGGTGAAACTCTCTAGAAGAGCACCATCCATAAGAAATATAATAATATGAGTCACATATTTAATTTTAAATTTTCTACTACCACATTTTAGAAAGTAATAAACATGAAATTTGATATTTTATTTAACCCAATATATAAAAAATATTTTTTCATATATAATGAATGTATAACAGAATATACTATATATAATCATAATAAGGTATTTTACCTTAATTTGCAATCAGGAATGTATTTTACACTTAGCACATCTCAGTTTGAGCCAGCCATGTTTCTAATGCTCAATGGCCATATATGGATGGTAGCTATCACACTAGAGAGAGATCTAGCTAGAACTAAGGAGGTCAGGGAATGGTGAATTCTGGGTATGAGATGTGTTCACCACATGGTGGTTAAAATCTCCCTGAATTTTGATGAAATTTAAGTATCATACAAGAAAACTGAATCAGATACCAATGATTTCAATGATCTGAAGTAAAGGGAAAGATTAAAATAAGTAGGTATGCCTCCTGGTCATTTAGAGGATTGTTGAGAAAGGACATTGTTTCTACCTGTATCCTCTATCTTCAGGACATTTATATCCATAAAGGAGTATGAGAACATATAAGGAATCTTCTACAGGTTTTTTTGAAGGTGTTCTTTTGGGAACTAAAGATGACAACTGCCATTTCACTTAGCTCTAACAACTTCAAAGTTATAAATTTACCTTTTGTTGTAAGGAAAACATTATAGAAAAACTTCAACTTTTAATTGTTAAGAATAGTTTCTAAGCATTTCCACCTATCTGAAGGGTCAACTCAAAAGCCTCCTGGAAAAGTTGATTTTGAAACACAAATACCGAGTAAGACACTCAGTCAGCTTCATCTTCCATAGGTGTCAAACGTCAATCGATGCATTACTATTTTGGGGTGAGAAAAATCCCAGGTGTATTTCAAACTGGTTTTTAGTATATGATTCATCTACTCATTATCTTACATTAAAAAAAAAAAGCAATAGACCAAGTTCTTTCAGTACAGAATTTCAACTGACTGTAGAAAATGAAAAATTTCTGCTTCCTCAAAATTATAATTATGCCATATTGTTAAAATGTCTTGATCTTCATAATGCTATCAACTGAGAGTCAGCTTTAAAAAAGACTACTGTAGGGATACAAGCGTCAGACTCTTGATTTTGGCTCAGGTTGTGATATCAGGGCCATGAGACTGAGCCCCGCATCAGTCCCAGCCCTGGGTGTGGAGCCTGCCTGGGATTCCCTGTCTCCTCTCCCTCGTCACTCCCTCTGGCACGTGTTCTCTTTCTCTCTGTCTCTTTCTCCCTGTCTCTCTCTCTTGCTCTCTTTCTTTAAAAAAAAAAAAGTCTTTAGGGTATTTGACTAGATGCCACATAGGAGGATTTTCATGACCATGTTGTTCATCATTCTATTTCCGATGCCAATAACCAATTCTTAGCTATGCGATCAAAAAGGGAGCTGAAAGTTTCCAAAAGCATGTTTCAGACAATTGCATTTGTACATTAACCCAATTCAAGAAACTGTGCTAATTATAAAAACAAAGATGGGCCCGTAAAAAATTCTGTGTTTTTCTTCTCAAAATCCATTCATTGCTGAACCACTTCATTGCCTACTGACACCAAAAAGAAGACAAAGCAAAAGCAAAACAAAAACAATAAACATTAAGACAGATTTTTGGGAACATTAAGCAGTTACTGGCTTCTGGTTTTGTGCTAGTACATTATGATAAATATAAACTATTATTTCTCACTGCTGGTATTTCACCTTATGGTGTTGCATCTGTGTTTAGCCAAAAAATGCCAGATGGCATTGAGAAACCAATTGCTCACTATGCAAGAACAATGACATATATATTACACATGAACTGACGAAGTTCCAACAGTTATCAAGGGAGCCAAAAATCCCTCTAACCATTTTTGTCAGGCTTTTACAATTAATGGAGTACAGACTCCTTGGAATATTCTTTGAAGATTCCTCTCTAAGGATAATCATACACTTTTAATTATGTAACCATGGATGCAGCTTTGAACTTTTCTGCCACAGACATCCAAGCTTAGAAGACTATAATTTCAAAAACTCCTTTATTAGGTCATCAGCTATGGGCTTTGGATTATGTTGTCCTCCCATCATTTGGTAGAAGGTAACCTTTTCACACCACTTCATGATGATGAAATGACCAGTAGAACAAATACTCAAAAAATCAAGGATGCTATTAATTTTCAATCTGATTTGTCTACTCATAATTGACTCTGCTTCTTGGGAAGCCTTCTTTCTGTTGTTGTATGAAATTATTTTTATGTTAGGTTGGATATATTCAAACAATGTATTTAGAAGCTCTTTACATTAAAGCATTAAGAATTACTTGTGGGGGCACAGAATAGGTTATAATATTAAGTGATATAAATGTTTGTAATATTTGCCACATGAAGACCCTGAATAAAGGAATTTTGGTCAACAACTTGGACTTTTCCTAAATTCTTCTAGAGGACAAACTATTATTACTGCGGATACTTTCTATCATTTGTTGTAAACCTGACAGTAACAACCACAAGTGCATACTAACTACACAGAGCATATGGATTATCCAACAACCTTATTTGAGGCAATAGCCTTGCATTTACTTAAACCAAATTTAAAGAATTTTTAAACAATTTTTGGTCGTGGTAGTACTACTAATTTGTGCTCTCCATCCTCAAACAAACATATGGCAATGATAAATATTAGAACCCAAACAAAAAGATATATCTGTATTTTAGGCTAAAGTCTTGGTGAGCCAGAAAAAGAGCAGTAACAAGCTGCATGGAAGATAAAGCCATAGGCCTGCTGGACCTTAGGTCTAAAAGACCCCCAGGATTAGATATCCCCAGAGTAACAAGGGCAAAAAGCATCACACAAATTGGAACTGGATCCAATTTCTTGAAAGAAAACGTGGGGCTAGGTTAGGACTTTTCTACCCTTAAAGAGATGGAAGAAGGCTGTGACTGCTGCCTGGGGCTGTGGCTTTTGAAAGTGGCTGGAATGAGCAGAAGTGGCTGAACAAACAGCACCTGAGCCAAACCACCGGCTGATTCAGTGACTAAATTTGCAAATTCCCCAGTGTCAGCATGGGCTAAAAATCCACCTGTGGACACAGAGAGGGCATGTAGAGAAAGGGAACAGTAAGTAATTTCTACTTTTACAGCCTCAACATCAATCTTCCAATCACATATATAAAATGTATCATTAAGAAAGAGAAGCAACAAAATTAGCAAAAAGGTCCTATACTACTGGTAAAATGCAAATAATATGGAATCTTAAAATGACTTAAATGTATGTTACCAATCCTCAAACAGGTACAGACAGGAAAATAACCATAAAAATAAATTATAAAATACAAATAGCTATAAATTAAGGTCAGATCAATATGAAAAATAACCTGCTAGCAATCCTTGAAATGAAAAATATAAACACTGGGTTGAAGAGTTCGATAGATAGGAATTCTAGACTGGATCTAATCACAGAAACAATGTGATAGTACCTAAAATTTGCTCAAAATGAAGTACAGAGAGATAAGTAAAACAAGAAAATTGGAAAAAAGATGGTTAGATGGAAGAGTTCCAAAGTATTTCTAATAAAAATTCAAGTAGAGAAAATGGTAAATTGCACAAACAAGGTCAAAGGGTTAATGGTGAAAATTTCCAGAACTAGAAGAAAAAAACTCTAACTTCTTAGGCTGAAGTAGTACATAAAGAGTAGGGCAGAATGAATCAAAACCACATCCACATATATCATAATGAAACTGCAGAATATTAAGCATAAAGAGAGAATCTTGAAAGTTACCATAGAGAAAAGACAGCCTATAAAGGGTCAACAGCTACACTGACAGCCGATTTCTCATCAGCCAAAATATATTTCAAAAGTAGTGTGAAGTCAAGATTTTAGTTTTCTTTTGTGTGTGTGACTTACTTTTTAAAGAACAGTTTAACAACAAAAAAGGAAGTACAGAGATTTCCCACTTACCCTTTGCCCCCACACATGTATAGCTTCCAACATTATCAACATCATTCAGCAGAATGGTACATTTTTCTACTAAGGATGAACCTACAATGATACATCATAATCATCCAATACCCGTCCATGTTGATACAGAAGTTGGGTATTCATCCTTTCTGATGGAGGCATAATACTCCATTGTATATATGAACCATATCTTCTTTATCCATTTATCTGTTGAAGGGCATCTTGGCTCTTTCCACAGTTTGGCGACTGTGGCCATTGCTGCTATGAACACTGGGGTACAGATGGCCCTTCTTTTCACTGCATCTGTATCTTTGGGATAAATACCCAGTAGTGCAATTGCAGGGTCATAGGGAAGCTCTATTTTTAATTTCTTAAGGAATCTCCACACTGTTTTCCAAAGTGGCTGCAACAACTTGCATTCCCACCAACAGTGTAAGAGGGTTCCCCTTTCTCCACATCCTCTCCAACACTTGTTTACTGTCTATGAAACTATATTCTTTTTTTTAAAATTTTTATTACTTTTTAAAAATTTTTTATTAACATATAATTTCGGGTCTTCCATATAAGGTATCATGTCATCTGCAAAGAGAGAGAGTTTGACTTCTTCTTTGCCAATTTGAATACCTTTTATTTCTTTTTGTTGTCTGATTGCTGTTGCTAGGACTTCTAGTACTATGTTGAACAACAGTGGCAAGAGTGGGCATTTTTGTTGTGTTCCTGATCTCAAAGGGAAGACTGTCAGCTTTTCCACTTTGAGAATGATATTTGCTGTGGGTTTTTTCATAGAAAGATTTTATGAAGTTGAGGAATGTTCCCTGTAACTGTATACTTTGAAGCGTTTTAATCAGAAATGGATGCTGTATCTTGTCAAATGCTTTTTCTGCATCAATTGAGAGGACCATGTGGTTCTTCTCTCTTCTCTTATTGATTTGTTCTATCATATTGATTGATTTGTGAATGTTGAACCACGCTTGCATCACAGGGATAAATCCCACCTTGTCATGGTGGATAATCTTTTTAATGTACTGTTGGATCCTATTAGCTAGGATCTTGTTGAGAATCTTGGCATCCATATTCATCAGGGATATTGGTCTGAAATTCTCCTTTTTGATGGGGGCTTTGCTTGGTTTGGGGATCAGGGTAATGCTGGCTTCATAGAAAGAGTCTGGAAGTTTTTCTTCTGTTACTATTTTTTGAAACAGCTTCAGGAGAATAGCTATTATTTCTTCTTTGAATGTTTGATAGAATTCTCCAGGGAATCTGTCAGGTTCTGGTCTCCTGTTTTGGGCGAGTTTTTTGATCACTGCTTCAATCTCGTTACTAGATATCAGTCTATTCAGGTTGTCAATTTCTTCCTGATTCAGTTTTGGAAGTTTTTAGGTTTCCAGGAATGCATCGATTTCTTCTAGGTTGCTTAACTTATTGGCATATAACTGTTGATAATAATTTCTGATGATTGTTTCTATTTCCTTGGTATTAGTTGTGATCTTTCCTCTTTCGTTCATAACTTTATTAATTTGGATTAGTTTGGCCAGTGGTTTATCAATCTTATTCTTTCAGAAAACCAGCTTCTAGTTTTGTTGATGTGTTCTACTGTATCTCTAGTTTCTATCTCATTGATCTCTGCTCTAATCTTGACTATTTCCCTTCTTGTGCATGGGTTTGGCTTAATTTGTTGATTTTCCAGTTCTTTAAGGTGTAAAGAGAGCTGATCTATTCTGTATATTTCAATTTTTTTGAGAGTATGTTAAGTTTTAAAAGAAACTATCAAACTGCCTTTCCAAGTGGCTGTAACATTTTGCATTCCTGTTGCTCCACATCCTCACTTATTGCAGTCTTGAAGTCAGGAAGCATCAGTCCTCCAACTTAATTTTTCTCCTTCAGTATTGTGTTGACTATTCCAAGTCCTTTGACTTTTATTTTAATCTTTATGATCAGTTTGGTAACCATAAAATACCTTGCTGAGATTTTGGTTGAGATTGCAATGACTCTGTAGACTGAATTGGGAAGCACTGACATCTTGACAATATTGAGTTTTCGTGTCTATGAACATGGAATATCTCTCCATTTATTTAGTCATCTGAGTTTTTAGTTCTTCATCTGAGTTTTAGTTTTCCTTATATAGATTATCTACATATTTTGTTAGATTTATACCTAAGTGTTTAAATTCCTTGAGTGCTTAATGTAAATAGTATTGTCAGGTTTTTCCAGCTTTATTGAGATATAATTGACATGTAACATTATGTAAGTTTAAGGTCTACAGTATGTTGATTTGATACATTTATGTATTGCAAAATGATTACTGTCACAGCATTAGCGGACACCTCCATCCTGGCACATAATTACTATTTCTTTTTTTTGTGATGAGCACATCTAAGATCTGCTCTTTCATAACTGTGAAGTATATATTACAGTATTATTATCTATAATCAGCATGTTAATTTTATCATTGGAAGTTTAAATCCTTTAGCCAGCATCTTCCCATTTTCCTCACCCTTTAGTCCCTGGTAACCATCACTTTACTCTGTTTCTCTGAGTTTGGCTTTTTTAGATTCCATATACAATTGATATCATACAGTATTTATCTTTCTGTGCCTGACTTATTTCACTTACCAAAATACCTTCAAGAATCATTAAAGTTAGTTGCAAATGGCAGGATTCCTTTCTTCGCATGGCTGAACAATATCCATAGATATACATATATGAATATATTGTATAATATACAATGCATTCTATTACATAGGCTCATATTTGAATATTTATTTACATCTCTATCTCTATTAATCTGTGTGTGTGCATCTCCTTTATTCATTCATCTGTAGATGGACATTTATGTTCCCATATCTTGATTATAGTGAATAATGCTACAGTGTAGGTATGAAGATATTTCTTCAAGATCCTGTTTTTATTCACTTTGGATATACACCTAGACATCAGAATGCTGGATCATACTGTAATTCTATTTTTACATTTTTATTTCAAATTTCATGTATTTAGTGTTGGTATACAAGAGAGTGAGTAACTTTTGTGTTTTTAAACTTGTATCCTGCAACCTTGCTATAATCATATATTAGTTCCGACAGGGGATAGGAGTTGTTTTGTTTTCCTTTGTTTTTGTTTGTTTGTTTTTGTTTTTTAGAGATTTGAGAGAGAGGGAGAGAAAGAGTGTGTGTGAGCTGGGGGAGGGGCAAAGGATGACAGAGAGAATCTAAAACAGATTCCTCGCTAAGCACAAAGATTCATGTGGGACCTGATCTAATGACACTGAGATCATGACCTGAACCAGAACCAAAAGTCAGACTGACTGAGCCATTGAGACACCCATTTTTGCTTTTGGGGCTTTTTGGTTTTTTTTTTTTGTAGATTCTTATGAATTTTCTACATAGATGATCATGTCTTCTGTGAACAAAAACAGTTTTATGTCTTCCTTCCCAATCTGGCTAACTTTTACTCCTTACGTTAGCAAGGACTTCCAGTACAGGGTTTAAAAAGGAATGGTGAGAGGGGATATCTTTGCCTCATACCTGATGTTAGTAGGAAAGGATCAAGTTGCCTATCATTAGGTATGTTGGGCATGTTGTTAGTTATTGGGTTTTTGGTGAGGGGAGGGGTAGGCTTCATCATGTTGAGAAAGTATCCTTCCATTCCTACTCAACTGAAGGGATTTTTTTTTTTAATAAAATCATGAATGGATGTTGGATTTTATCAAATGCTTTTTTCTTTTTCTATTGATAAGATGATGTGTTGTTTTTTTTTTGTTTTTGTTTTTGTTTTGCCTTTTTAGTCTGTTGATGTGATAGGTTATATTCATTGATTTTGAGTGTTGTAAATCTTGCATACCTGGGATAAATCCCACTAGGTTGTGATATATAATTGTTTCTGTACTTTTAAAAAATTCAGTCTGCCATACTTTGAGAAAATTCAGTCTGCCATATTTTGAGAATTTTCCACATCTATTTTCTTGAGATCTGTTGGTCTGTAATTTCCTTGTAATGTCTGACTGGTTTTGGTACCAGGATAACCCTGACCCTTAGAATGCTAGGAAGTATCCTTTCTGCTTCTGTCTTTTGAAAGAGATTGTAGAGAATTTATATAATTTCTTCCTTAAATGTTTGGTAGATCAGTGAACCCACCTGGGCCTAGTACTTTCTGTTTTGAAAGATCATTAATTATTGCTTCAGTTTCTTTAATAGATATAGGTCTATTCAAATATTTATTCTTATGTGAATTTTGTCTTTTAAGGATTATATCTTTTAAGAAATTCGTCCATTTCATTTATCAAATTTGTGGTCACAGAGTTCATAGTATTCCTGTGTTATCTTTTTGATATCCATGAGGTCTGTAGGGTTGTCCCCTCTTCCATTTCTGATATTAATAATTTAGTCCCCCCCACTTTTTTCTTAGCTTGGCTTACCAATTTTTTTGATCTTTTTGAACATTTTTTTAATTTCCCTACAGATTTGTTCTTTTTAATTTCATTGATTTCTCCTCTAATTCTTATTTTTTCCCTTCTGTTTACTTTGGCTCTTATTTTCTAGTTTTCTTACATGAAAACTTAGACTATTAATTTTAGATCTTTTTTCCTTTCTAATATATGAACCCAATGTTATAAGTTTCCCTCTAAGCACTACTTTCACTGAATCCTATTAATTTTGATAAGCTTTCATTTTCATTTAGTTCAAAGTATTTTTTAATTTCTCTTGAGATATCTTCTTTAACCTATATGTTATTTAGAAATGTGTGGTTTAATTGCTATGTACTTGGGAATTTTTCAGTTATCTTTCTGTTATTGACTTCCACTTTAATTCCACTGTGTTCTGAAAGCAGACATTGTATGACTTCTTTTAAATTTGTTAAGGCATTTTTCATGGGTCAGAATGTGACCTATCTTGGTAAATGTCCATGTGAGCTTGACAATGTGTATTCTGCTGCTGTTAGATAAAACAGTCTACAGATAGCAATTCTATCCAGTTTATTGTAGTACTGTTCAATTCAACCATGTCCTTAATGGTTTTCTCCCTGCTGGATCTGCCCATTTCTGAAAGAGGGGTGTTAAAGTCTCCAGCTATGATAACGTATTCATCTATATCTCTTTACAGTTCTTTCAGTTTTGTGTCACACATTTTAATGTTCTATTGTTAGGCACACACATATTAAGAATTGTATCTTCTTTGAGAACTCCTTCATCAATATGCAATGCCTTTCTTTTATGCCTGATAATCTTCCTTAGTTTGAGAACTGTTCTGTCTTGAAATCAACATAGCTATTCCTGCTTTCTTTCTATTTTTAAAGATTTTATTTATTTATTTGACACAGAGAGAGAGCACAAGCAGGGGGAGTGGCAGACAGAGTGAGTGGGAGAAGTGGTTCTCCATGGAGCAGGGATCCTGAAGGGGGCTTGATCCCAGAACTCCAGGATCATGACCAGAGCAGATGTCTAAACCACTGAGCCACCCAGGGGCCCTTCCTGCTTTCTTTTGTTTAGTGTTAGTATGGTATATTTTTCTCCATTTCCTTTTACTCTATATGCAACTTTTTAAAATGTTTTATTTATTTATTTTAGAGAGCGAGAGTTCAAGTGGGGGGAAGTATAGAGAAATAGGGAGAGAATCTCAAGCAAACTCTACACCAAGTGCAAAGCCTGATGCAGGGCTTGATCTCATGATCCTGAGATTATGATCTGAGCTGACATCAAGAGTTGGATGCTTAACTGACTGAGCCACCCAGGCACCCCTACTCTATATCATCTTTATATTTAAGGTGGGTTTCTTATAAATAACAAATAGTTGAGTCATGTTTTTTGATACACTTTTTTTTAAAGATTTTATTTATTTATTTGACAGAGAGGGATCACAAGTAGGCAGAGAGGAGGAACAGAGAGAGGAGGAAGCCCCACCCAATGTGGGGCTCAGTCCCAGGACCCTGGGATCATAACCTGAGCCGAAGGCAGAGGCTTTAACCCTCTGAGCCACCCACGCACCCCTCAACTAAACCTTTAAAAGGCAGATAATTCAATTCTATTTTAACTCTTTTAGAGTTTGATACACTTTAATAATCTCTTTTAATTTATAGATTTAGACCATTGGCATTAAAAAAGATGGTTAACAGATACAGATTAATATCTACCATATTTGTTAATCTTTTTTTACTTGCTATTCTTGTCCTTTGTTCCTATTTTTGTCTCCTTTTTCTGCTTTTGATGATTTTAATTAAGCATTTTCTGTGAATCCATCTTCTCTCCTTTCTTAGCATATTGGTTATACTTCTTTTTGTAATGTTCTTTAGGGTTTTCTCTAGAATTTGTAATAAATAAGTCATCCAAGTCCACTTTCAAATAAATCTATCCCACTTCATGGTAGAGTCAGTACTTTATAAAAACAAAATAATCCTAATATCTTCTTCCTGTCCCTTGTATCATTGCTATGATTCACTTCACTTATATATAAGAATACATAGTATGTGTATATAGGTACACAAACATACACACACTGTTGTCAGATCAATTAAGAATAAGAAAAGTAAAGGCTTTATTTTAACTCACTTATTCCTCTTCAGTGCTCTTTTTTTCTTTATGTAGATGTAAATTTCTGACCTGTTACTTTCTTCTAAAGAACTTCTTTTAATAGTCCTTGCAAGGCTTGTCACAGGCAAGAATTCCCCCAATTTTTGTTTCAAAAAGTCTATTTCTCCTTCACTTTTGAAGGATAATTATACAGAGTATAGAGTTCTAGGTTGATGGCTTCTTTTTTTCTCTCAACACTTTAAATATTTCACTCATTTTCTTCTTGCCTGCCTGGTTTCTGAAGAGAAATTATCTTTGTTCCTTTCTAAGGTGTTTTACTCTCTTTCCCTTTGGCTTCTTCCAACATTGTTCTTTTATCTTTGATTTTTCTATAAATTGAAAATGACATCCCAAGGTAGTTTTTTTTTTTTTATTCTACTTGAGTAAATTAGCTTCCCCAATATGTGGCTTGGTATTAATTTAGGGGAAATTCTCTCTAATTCTCTCTGACATTAATTTAGGGGAAATTCTCACTAATTAGGATTTCAAACTTCTGTTCCTTTCTGTCTGTCTGTCTTCTTCTGGTATTCCTATTACATGTATGTTACATGTTGCATAATTGTTCCACAGTCCTTGGATATTCTGTTTTTTTCATCTTTGTTCTTTTTTGCTTTTTGGTTTTCAAGCATTCTGTTGATATATCGTCTAGTTCAGATTCCTTACTCAGCCACGCCCAGTCTAATAAGCCCACCAATAGCATTGTTCATTTCTGTTACAGTATTCTTGATCTCTAGCATTTATTTTGGGTTCTTTCTTGGAATTTCCATCTCTCTGCTTACATTGCCCATCTGTTCTTGCATGCTGTCTACTTTATCCATTAGAACCCTTAGCATATTAATCATAGTTGCTTTAGATTCCCTATCTGATAATTCCAACATTCCTGACATGTTGCTTGTTTTATCTCTTCAAATTGTGCTTTGGCTTTTGGTATGCTTTACTGTTTTTGTTTTTGTTTTTTTTTCTTGATAGCCAGACATGATGTGCTGGTCAAAGGAACTGTTGTAAATAGTCCTGTAGCAATGTGGTGGTGTAGTGTAGGGGGATGGGAATCATTCAGTAGCCCTATGTCCAGTAGCCCTAGGTCCAGTCTTTTAGTGAGCTATGCCTTTGGACTGTGACTTCATCAATGTACCTCCGCCCCCTTAGGTGGGACATGATGTCTAGAGTGGGTTGGAGTTGTTCCCCCTTGGAAGGCTAGAGCTAGCTGGAGCTGGAAGTTTCATTCTCAAACTTGTCCCCACGGAGCCTCCAGCAGTTTATCAGTTACAGTTCAGGTTTTCTTTCCCCTGGCAGTGGTTCTGGTGAAGGTTGCTGCTCCTGAATCTCTCTCTCTCCGTCTGTCTGTCTGACTCTTCAACCTGGGGGCAGCAGCTTGCCTTGTGTTTTCTCCCTCTTATGGATCCAGGAATAGTTCATCTTTCAGTCTATTCAGCTCTTTACTTGTTGTTAGGACAAAGTAGTAATTTCCAAGCTCCTTTCATGTGGAACTTCCAAACTGGAAATCTGAAGTCAAGTTTTCAGCCCCAAGAGAACTGAGCAGAAGTAGTGGCATCTAGGCACAAAGCCAAATGAGGCTGGCATGAAGGGTAGCAGTTGAAAGGAGGAACAGTGTGAAGTGAACAATGATTTGGGGATCATTTCTGAACTGAAGGGAAGGCAGTTCAGCCAGAATTAATTTAGTTCCTGCTGCTGTGAATATTGGCATTCCATCCAGTGATTAAAGGGGAATTCTGCAAGCTTTTTTTCTAGAGCAGCATTTTCCAAACCTGTTCTATGGAACCTCGATGAATAAATAACAATCTGTCAAATGAACAGAGAGTTTCCATTGTTAAATATTACTGGAAATCTCTGGATAAGACAACATTAGGTTTCTCCACAATAAAATTTACCAGACGATGTCAATATGCTCTATAAATCTCTAAGACAGGTGTTTAGAATGCAGGGTGTTTGGATTTTCAAACTTTGAATTTAGGTGGTTATTTCCTTAGAAGGGCAAATGAGATAATCCACAGGACATGCTCTGGAAGAAAAGCTTTATGTTTATCTAGTCCTAACATTTTCACTACATTCTATGAAAAGTCTCTGGAGACACAAAGTAAAGTAAGCAAAAAATTATTCTCCAGTCACTTATGATTAAAGTTAGTTAATGTGGAGTCTTCCATATGCCAGATTGCCCTGTAGTTCAGTCTTGCTTCTGTCCACTTGGCCTGCCAGCCCTCTTTGCCTTCCTTGATTCAGGGTAGAGTGGTTTTTGCAGCTATCAAGGTCACTCATTAAATACCTTGTCATTCTTTACCTGTTTTACTGCTTAAGGAACCTGCAAAAGGTATGACTTAAAGCAATCTCACATGTGTTTAGGTACACATAATTGGTTTATTTAATTATATGTTGAATCATTAATTTATAGAGTCCACAAATGATGGATAGTTCATCTGGTTCTCTAGTTCATAACTTAAAAGTTGCTTTCCTTGAACAACTAAATGCCTCTTGAAAAGAATACTCCTGAAAGGAACAGAACTTCTGGTTTGTTATCATCCTAACAGAAAATGGTATTTTATACAACGATAATGTATTTGATACCCAGAGAAAAACATACTTAGGGTAACATTATAGAAGATGAACTGCTCATATGATCTTCCCTTTCTGACCCCTAGAATGACAACTGCAAAAGTCAGTGGATATACCAGTCCAGATATCCTCATATAACAAGTCATGGAGAGGTTTTTTTAATGTATGGCTTCATATGGAAAAGAAAAAAAAAGGATTATACAAGAATTATTAAAACCACAATTAAGAGTAAGAATTAAGTCCATCCTTCTATGTAAATGACAATAACATCTAGCACTTACATAATGCTCACCATGGCCTTGACATGTGAGCACTTTGAACACCTGGACCCATTTAACACTTACAAAACCCCTATGAGACAGAGAAGGTATCCTTACTGTCTGGAAAAGACATTATACATG
The DNA here is from genome assembly GCA_004024625.1 of Mellivora capensis. Classification (NCBI taxonomy): domain Eukaryota; kingdom Metazoa; phylum Chordata; class Mammalia; order Carnivora; family Mustelidae; genus Mellivora; species Mellivora capensis. The sequence continues at coordinate 35,196 of PISX010019238.1, forward strand.
ACTTATAACTCACCCATTTAGCGTATGATGTGTTTGATGTGCTGTGCAGAGCTGTAAGGGATGTGGTATACTGATTCACTCCCGTCAGTCCCGCACATACGTCTGTGATGTGTTGTCTCAGATGATGTTTTTTCACTGATTGAACCTGAACTTCTCACAAACTCCAGAAGTTTATTGGAGGGGTTCAAATTTTTTTTAAAAAAGTACAATCATATAATAGCATCTATGCTTCTGAATTTTATGGGTACTGTATATTATTATCTCCATTTAAAAAATGAGGACAGGGAGGCTCAGAGAAGTTAAATTTGCCCAAGGTCACAGAGCTGTAAGTGGTGGGGAACTGACTTAAATTAAGGCTGTTTGACTCTAGAGTCCGTGCTCTTATTGGAACTGTAAATAAACAACCTATAAATAATATATAGTAGGGTCTTGTTATGAATTTGCATCCTCTATGCAAATTTTTTATCTCTTCTTTTCCAAATTACTTATCTATTTGTGTCCCATTGTGTTCTATAGCAGAGAAGTTACTTCTCTATATCAGGTCTTTTTTTTTTTTATGAATGCAGAAGTTTTCAGACTTTCTCAGAGCTAGTCCCAAGGATGTTCATAGTACAAAATGACTGCTGTAACTCACTAATGAGCAATAGGACTGTCCTTTCCTGCTACTTTGTAAGTTGCTACAGTAATAGTCTAATTATTTTGTTTGGAAAAAATAACTTCCAATGGGGTCCAAGGTGACTAAGAACTGAATACATGTGTGAATACTGTTATACTTCCTATCAGACTCTGTTAAATGGCCACCAAGTTTCTGCTTAGGTTGACTATTATTTTCATGACTACTGTCATGTAGGTCACTCTACATGTCTTTATATTCCTGTATATATAACTTATGTCTGTAGTAAAGTGGAAAGAATTGCAAAGAGAACAGTTTTCTGGTTGCTTTTCCCACGTTAGCATGACTTTGCAATTCTATTTTTTTTCTTAAATGGCAAATTCCTGAATGGTCTTCCTCTGAAGAATGATGTCTCAGGACAAAAATAAATTTTGATGGCCCAGAGCTGTCAGGATGAAAAGTCAATTTATTAGAATAGGATTTCTTATAGGTTCACATACAATTATGAGACAATTACAATCAGCTGTTGAATTATTAGTGGTGGACAGTTTCCACAGAAAGGTGTCATTAAAGTATTTGAAGTATAACAGGAGTATGAGTGGATATGAGGGAGGAAGAAAGGAAGGAGAGAAGAAAGGGAGGGAGGGAGAAAAAATGGGGAGGGAAGACAGAAAGATCAAAGATTTAGAGAGGAATCGATGGATGTCTATGAATTGGGGGCGGGAGGCAAAGGGAGTACCTGATTTCAATAGGGCACATACAGTTAGAAAAACAGAAATTGGGGATATTGTTTTCAATATAGGTATTTTTTATTTGGTTTGTGAAATTTAGTATTGATGGCCAGAGAAAATTCACTACTTTGAATAAGAAGGAATGACGGGGCTGGATCATCTCTGCCAGTGACTTGACAGACACATTCTTAATTATCAGGAATGAGGTACAAAAATAGCTAGATCTGCAACAGAAGGAGATGGAGTGGGTACCTCCTAAGGAAGGTTTCTATTCCTGCTCAGATAAGCTGTTTCAATAGCCTATTCTTGGATAACAAAGAATCTTAATAGAATTGGACCTATAATATTTAAGGCTATTATAACATACATATTTGAAAATTTGATTTTAGTGACTGAAAATTTGGTTGCTAATAAATGTCTCAATTTCTAGGGTAAATAAGTTTTATTGTAGAGGGGACAGGCACAGAGGGATAAGTTGTTTCTCAATTTAAAAAACCCTAACTCCAAACCATCAGTCAAATGCCCCAAAAATATTTTATATGGAACGTTATACTCTGTGGTTTTAAAATAATGAACTATGTCTCAGCCATTAAAGTAGCAGCTTAAACCCATTTGCTTTTTTTTACTAAGGTGAAAGACTCATAAGATTCTATGGAAAAATAGAAACATGGAATATTAGAACTATAAGGAGTGTAATATTTTAAGACATGAGCATATTGCCTCTCAGCTTTCCTTGCTATACAAAATGGCTAATAAGAAGGTGGAAAATAATTTAAAGCAGTATTACAGCAATAATAACTGCTCCTATGGTTTTTATCACTGTTGTTATTGTTACTTTTAATTTACACCTGTGCCAATGTGTTTTATGATGTTCCACTTAACTTGCATTTTTTGATGTATACATAGACATTCAGAATTGGGACTGTGATTTAGTTGGCTAGACCTTTCATTAAAATACTTGGGAGGATGCACCCCTATGTTTATTGCAACATTATTTATGATAGCCAAGATGTGGAAACAACCTGTGTCCATCTGTGGATGAATGGACAAAGACTATGTGGGGTGTGTGTGTGTGTGTGTGTGTGTGTGTGTGATATTACTCAGTTCTAAACAGAATGAGTTATTTCCATCTATGACAACTAGGATGAACCTAGAGTGTGTTCTTAGAGAAAGAAAAAACTACCCAATTTCACTTCTATGTGGAATCTAAAAAACAAACCAGAGAGAAACAGACTTTGGCAAGTAGTGGTTGCCAAAGGGAAGGGGAGTTGAAGGGACGGGTGAAATAAGAGAAGGGGATTAAGAGGTACAAACTTCCAGTTATAAAATAAATCACAAGGGATGAAAAGTACAGCCTAGGGACTATAGTCAATAATATTGTAAAAAGTTTATATGTTGACAGATGGTAACAACACTCATCATGGTAAGCATTTCATAATTCATATAGTTGTTGAATCACTATATAGTATACCTGAAAATAATATAATCTAGGTTAAATTAAAAATTTTAAAAAATACTTGTAAGGATCTTTTCCTTTGGCTTACATAAAATGGTTTTACTTATGTGGTATTAAATCATTTCAGATCTTCTTAATGACTGATTTACTTTCCTAATTTATTTTGAAAATCAAAACAGAGCACTAACTGACCGTTCAAAATCCTTAGCTTGATACTGATGACACCCACTTAATAGGAGGTCACACATATTTTCTAAGATTACTAGAAAATTTTTCTTTGAACCCCAACAACAAGACAGAAGAAAGAGAAATTAAGGAGTCAATCCCATTTACAATTGCACCCAAAACTATAAGATACCTAGGAATAAACCTAACCAAAGAGGCTAAAAATCTATACTCAGAAAACTATAAAGTACCCATGAAAAAAATTGAGGAAGACACAAAGAAATGGAAAAATGTTCCATGCTCCTGGATTGGAAGAACAAATATTGTGAAAATGTCTATGCTACCTAAAGCAATCTACACATTTAATGCAATCCCTATCAAAATCCCACCCATTTTTTTCAAAGAAATGGAACAAATAATCCTAAAATTTATATGGAACCAGAAAAGACCT